>VDFB02006633.1:0-22803 GCA_007258455.2 Sequoia sempervirens | reverse complement strand
AAAATCGAAAAAAATTGGCTCAGAATATTTCAGTGGTATCAGAGCCAAGATCCTACCATCCTGTGCCCAACAAGGTTTAGTTGTCAGTCGAATGATAGAGAAATCAGTTTCTACACCAGAGTTCAGAACGGAGTTCAGCTCAGTTTAGAAGTGGCAGATAAACATGGCTAACAGAGAAGAGATAAAGCTGGAACAAACACTTTTTGAGACCGGAAACAGACTTGACAAAGAATGTAAGTCAAGGGAAGATGAAAGGAATAATCTTCAAATATTGGAACAATGTTTGAGATAGGTGAAGCAGTCACCTTCTGAATGGATGCAGTTGGCATTATCACCGGCATTGCACCTTTTAGTTCAGCCCTATTGGCTGGGACACCCAAATGAAGAAACCAAGCTGCTGATTACTTCTTGCCTCATGGAGTTGATGAGAATTGTGATTCCCCTAATGCCTTATGATGATGAAACTATGAAGAAGATTCTTCATAGAATTGTTGGAAGTTTCCAAGAACTTGATGAAACTGGAAGCAATCTACTTTCTAGAAAGGTTGCTATCTTAAAAACATTTTCAGAACTCAGGATAAGTAACTTGCTATTAGACTTGGAAATGCATGATCAGATCGATCAATTGTTCTGTTACCTCGTCAAATCCACTTGGAGCAAACAGGAAAAGGATGTTATTGCAGCTATGAATAATATTCTTATTCTCACTATTAATGAGGCTGATGAAATTCCACCAAGTGTTCAATCCTTCCTCTTGGACGCATACGAACAGGAAGAAGAGGGTTCTCCTATTGCTGCTATACCGATTAAGGAGTTGTTTAATCAATGTGAGGAGAAATTGGAACCACTTTTAGTGAAATTAGAGCATGTTGCAGGAAAGATTAATGGTCATGAAGATGGTGATGATTCCAAAGAGTCCATACCAGATCATGTTGACGATTTGGTAAAGATGGATTCTCTTCAAGTTGCTGTCCCAACTTCTCAAGAAGTTCTACACGAAGACATCAGCATAATACTTCCTCATAAAGAAGACAATGATAGTGAAGTTTCCAAAACAGCAAGCAATGAAGATTTTTCAATTCACTATGGTGGTGACCTTGGGATGGAGCAGCAAACTGAGCCATTGGAGAGAAATAATTTTGATGTTATCAGCTTAAGTTATGTGGGAGTTGACTTATTTAAGGAGTCATCACTTCAGGAGGAGCATGAAAAGTTTTGTCTGGTTGGTCATCCTAATCAACCCACTAGCATTTGGGATCCGGGTGTGTTGGCACCAAGATATGAAAGAGAACCATTGTGGGATGAATTTCCCTTTGATCCTGATGAAGAACAAAAATCAGATTGCATTGCAAACTATGTGGTAGCCTTTGGAAGGGGAGTTGTCTTTGAAGAAGAAGAGTGTTCAATGACGCACCATAATGATCTCTTTGAAGTGGTTGCAGCCACTAAAGAAGAAAATGTTTCTACAGAAACTTTCCGAACAATGGATGATTATGATCCATTGAGCAAGTTGGATGCTGGCATAATGTTTGATCAAGGAGACAGTGATGAAGAAGAAGAGCTAGAAGACCATATGGTTCTTGAAGAGGTAGAGTTTGAAGGTATTACTAAGCACGAATCTGATTTTTCAGTGCATGAAGTTGATTGCAAACTTAGGGTCGAAGAAATTGTGGAACGTGTTCCTCTCCATGACATTGAGCATTCTCCTCTAGTTGAAGGTGAAAGACACGAAAGCTGGAACAGCTATGATGGCAGCGAAGACTCCAAACAAAGTTCTGATTTTGAAAGTCAGCCAACCAGCAATCCACCATCTTTGCATATTCTTGAGTGGGAAGAACAAGTCAAAGAGTCCTTTAAGAGGGAAGTGCGAGTTCTATCCCAATTTGATCGCACTCACAGTTTGATTGAAGATCTCTACTGGAAGGCTTAGCTTGAAGAGAGAAGAAGAGGAGTTAAGGATGAAGTTGCTCTTCTCAACTTGCAACTTGTCAGAGACTCTTTGGAAGCGTTGAAATCAGATTGTATACACTTGATGAAGGATCGGGATCATACCGTTGAATTTGCAAAAAATACCTTCAGTGTTTTCCAAGGAAAAAAGAGAAAGGTTGATGAGCTTACTCATGAGCTTGAATCAACAAAGGCTATGTTAGAAGAGACTCAAGTAGCATTAATGGAGATAGAAGGTCAGTTTGCTGATTTCAAACTTTCCAAGGAACAAGAGAATGGACATAGAGCTGAAGAAATCGAGCAAGTAATTAAAGAGTTTGATAATCGTGAAAGAGAGTTTGATCTTGAAAGTTTCACCAGAAAATCAAAGATCACTAGTGCTGATTTGGAGCAGCAAGATGGAAGGAACGACTTCCTAGCGTTTGACAATCCTCTTTTGAAACTAGGTGAAGAGGGAGCTTATGAGAAACATTCCTTTGAGGTAGAGGATGGGGTTTCAAGCCTTGAGGAAATCTCTTATGACATCATTGTTGAAGAGGGAAGTTCTAGCACTTCTTCTAACAATGGAACGAGGATGTATGAGTTGCATAACGAAGAACTCACTGCTGCTCCTAGTCTCCCCATTCTTCAGGAGGTGGAAAATCAAGAAGCATGGTGGAATGAAGTCACTAATCTTGATTGGCAACAAAGAGATGATTGGCACTCCGATGAAGAGTTCATTCATTTTCTGATGTGGATTCTTGTCAGGTTCCTATCGGGCTTCATGCTTACACCATATTCTCTAAGAGTAACTAACCTCATAATGGAGTTTGATGAAGGATCCATTGAATCCTTCCAGCAATTCTTCTCTCATGATTTTGAATTTGACTTTCTCAACGAATTCAGATTTGTTGAGTACTTCTTGGAGTTTCAGGGTGCGATGATTCAAATAGAACGTATTTCCCAAAGCGTTCTAGTAAAAGTAATTCTCCATTTGCGGAATGACTCTTCTTTACTTATGATGTGGGGCCCTGGTATCAGCTTGCTTTTGATATGTGTCAAGAAGGTATGTTGGAGTGATGAGCCTCAAATTCACTGTCCTTTGGATGTTGTTACCTTCTTTATCAGTCATTTGAAGTTCACTCCTAATGATCAATGGGAGTTTTGGAGAGAAAAGTTGAAAAAGGATTGGTACTTGGCTATGATGGGATCTTCAATGGGTCTATCTTCAGCGGTAGATATGAGCAGACATGATATTTTGAGTGCTGATTTTCAGTTTTGCAGCAGCTATCTATCTCCTTGGATGCTGATTTTCATAAAATCAGATTTCAAGTGGACCATTTCAGTCTGGTTGGGTTGCTGGTTCATTCAATTTCAAACCTTCCAATCTCTTTCGAGGGACAATTTATGGTTTCACATGAGAGAAATGGTCGTGTGGGCTGAGCACAATCAGCATTTGGAAAGAAGCCATACTCATTCTAATGGTTTTCTTGGTACATATTCATGTACAAATAATTGGAGCAGCAGACCATCGCTCGACTTGGCTTGGCATTTCGAGACTCCTACTGCTGAGATCCTGTTCAATGCCTTGATTCTACATTCTGAGACTCTTGGGGTTGGAATTGTGAGAAACTTCTTCAGACTTCTTAGTTGTGCCATGATAAATCAGGGGAGGCATAGGGAATTCATGTGGAATCATGAGTTTGAGTTTGTTGAGTTCTTGCAAAGGAAAGCTTTCCTCTTTGCAAGAAGAGTTGAAGATGTCACTTTTGCAGTCATGGTTTCGTTTGTTACCATGTGGAGGTATGCTGAGGAGATTGATTTTGAGTTGGGTAGCCTACCTTTCTTCTTGCCTAGAATTGTGGTTGACAATGGTATGGTTGATATTGTTGACGTTGGGCATCTTGGACATGAGACGTTGCTTGATATTAATCTCAGTCCTTTAAGATCTTTAAGATCTTTCAGTTTGAGTATCATAGATGGTAACACTTTGGAGTTACAAGGGGAGTCAGTGCAGCATTGGCATGATATTTTCATTGATGTGATCAGAGTGGTGCAGCATCGGCATGGTGGGTCCTTCTGGGAACCTGGGATCATACTTGTTTGGGTATGGATTAGTTTTAAAATTTCTAGAGTTGTGGTGGTATCGCTTGAGGACAAGCAATTTTGGGAAGGGCGGACTGTAATGTCCCCGTTTTTAGCACTTCACTTTTCAGTGATTGATAGCCTATTCCCAGTGTGCTGTCGGCTAGTCAGTGGCAAAATTAGGGTTTCACGTTTTGGAGGATGCTTTTGCTCGAGGTTGGTTGTTTTAATGGCGGATTCTTTCTGGGTTTTCAGAGAGCTTCGCAGTGGTATGTTTTTCTTGGCATTCCGAGCACTTTCTGGAATTTACTAGTTTTAGTAAATTCTATTTCTGGCAGTGGTCCTGTTGTTTTCGGTACGGTTGGCTTTCTACTTTAGACTGATCAGTTGGCTTACTCATTTTTGGCTTTGGGGCACAATTGGAGAGATAAGTCGAATTATTTCAATTAAGTCATGTTTTAATGTTATATTTTAACATTGACCCCCCTTGGCCTAGCAACTTCACTTTAAGTTGTTTTTAAAAGATGTTCTTTTTGGGTGGCACTTCATTGAAGGAAATTAATTATATTTCTTATAAAGAAGTTTAATTCAAGCATAAATTGGACGCCAACTTCAAGGAAGAAATAAAGTGATATTAAAAGTCAAAGTTGTGCTTGGGAAAGTGGGACGCCACCTATTGGAGAATTAGGGTTTGATTCAAAAAACAAGATTAGGGTTTCGAGACGGGTCAACTGGAAATTATAAAAGGAAGCCATTGGTTCTCTTTGAATCATCTTTGGTCTACAGTATTGTTATGTTGCCGGTTTGGCTCTGGAACTGCTTCAGGGAATGAAGGCCTCCTAGCTCGGGCATCGCTTCTTGCTTGCAATACAGCAACTAGTGGTGATTTAATCTAGTTTGTGAGTTTCTTGGAAATTGTGCATTGAAATCAGCATTGTAGTTCAGTAGTTTCTGATTTTGCATATTAGTGGATTTCTAGATATTGCATTGTTTGCTACAGCAGATTCATGTTTTTATTTATAAGTCAAAAAAACAACGAAATATTGTTATGGGTATTACTCCATCTTCATTTGCTAGGTATGGCCATTATTCACAAGTTTGTAGATTTTCGAGGAAGGCATTGATTTTAAATCGCCTTCCTTGAGGAGTCATTACCATTGTTTGCCTTGGAATCATTAAAATGAAATAAAGACATTTTAAGTTAGTTTCTTGCATCCACCTAGGCACCATCATATAAGTTGTGTTTTGCATACGAGTTGAGGTCATTTGGGTAGAGAGTGAGTTATGAGTTGTTCGATTGAATTTCCATGTTCTTTGGTTAAATATTGAAAGTCTGATTTGTATATCAGGTCATCGAAATCTGCATCTTCTTTATTTGGTTTTTGGTGTCGAGGTTTCTTCACGAGGCTTTGCGAGATTAATTGTTGAGTGCATTATTTGAAGAGCATCTAATATCTTGATATTAGGCAATAATACCTATTGTAAGCTAGCAGTAGTACTTACGGTTATTCTTTAATATTGCTTTATCATGATTTGTACTCATTCTTACCCAGCCGGTAATTGTTTGTAATAATTACGTCTCCGCCCTATGGTAGCTACTTTCCCATTCTGGGTTAGCAAGCACATTCTGGGTGTTGAGTATTTTCAGCTTTCAACATTTCTTTTCAAGCATTGTTATTTGTAATCACTCCGCCATATGGTCACCCCTCACTCCATGCTGGATTGGGTAGCACATACTTGGTGTCGAGTTCCTTTTCAACAATTAGAGTAGAAGATCCTCTGACCATATGCTCGCCATCATCGGTGCCATTCTTGGTTAGAGTTCCTACATAAGCAATTTGTTTTAGATCCTCTAACCAATGCTCACACCTTGCCCACATCGGGATCCTGGTGTACATTCTGGTTAGAGTTGCTTTTGCACGTTTTGGTTTATCTTCTAACCTTAACGGGTGCATTGATTGTAATCGAAAAATTGAAAAAAAAATTGGCTGGGGAATATTTCATGTTAGCACATATTCTATTCAACACAATATTTTTTGGTGGATGGCCAACACACTCTTACATGGCACTCCTTCATTGACACATTTCTCTTAAATTAAAAATATCTCTATAATTATAAGACTTTCGCTCACACCTACTACAAAATATTAGAGTCCTTCATAAACACAGTACATGTACTCATTCTCCTCACACACCTATTAAGAAACTATCTCTGATACCATTTTATTTAGTCTATATTAGGGGGTCCACTAAAGGACAACTCTATCTAGCAACCTAAATACATATTCCATTAGAACCCGTGCACAAATAAAACAATAAAATTTATAAAATTGCTACTATTAGTTACAACATGCATACAAAATATTAATTTGATATAGAAGTTATCTTAATTATTATAACCTGCTACCTTATTCTCTCATTACAACAAATATTTATATAGATTATTCCTCATTATAACAAGTCTTAACATATTTTATCCCTCATTACAATCCCCTCAAAAAAATAGAGGGATTTTGTTTCCTCTAAGGGTCACTGCCTCTCAACTTACTCTTTGCATTCTCTACTCAATAAAGAAAAATATCTTTTAACTTTTCCTATAGATGGATCCTCTTCAATAATCCCTCTACTTGAGAAAAACCCTCCTTCTAAACATAAAAATAATGCCAATATGCTTACTTGTAGCTCAACCAAGAGAGTTCAATACCTAGATGCCAAATGTGAAGGAAAAGAAAATTCATGTGAAACAAGTGTAGCTAGAGTTATAGCCATTAGCTAGGAAGGAGAAAGGATGCTTAGTCCTAGAGAAATTGGTTAAAAAATATTACACAAACATAGAATAAACTCAAACCTTTTAATAGAATAATCGACCAAGGAAACACACCATGCCAAAGAATATGCTACCATTTCATTGCAGTAAACAAGGATTTATGCAACCAAATGTATCTAATAGAACTCCATGTAGCCACATATAAGTTTAATGACCAAGAAATGAATGATAAAAAGCCACATGGTCACTGAGATAACCAATAAAATACTAAAGAATATAAATTTTCTCATGCAAGCAACAATTTTTCACCACAAAGAAGAATGTGAGAAGGTAGGATGGGAGGAAAATAAATAGTTGCTAAGAATAGAAAAAGATCAAGTCACATAGAAACAACAAAAGCATGTGATAAAAATACCACAAAATGGAGAATATTCATATATTGATTACAATGTTGAAGGAAATTGAAATAATTTGATAGCTCAATCTACGCCACCAAGTTGTAAAATAAAATCCTTGTAAAAGTTGAATTCTACAACTAGCAAGTAAGAAACTAACTTCAAGATGTACATATCTTGTAAATATATGATTATTTATTACATAAATACATGATTATTTATTACATAAATAAATAATGGTTAATTATCAAATCAACACCAAAAATACATTTATATCAAAAGAAACTCTTTAATAAATTTCCTATTGTAGCCAAAGAAGAATAGTTAACACTTAAATGCAATCGTCTTGTAGCAAAAAATATACATGATATTCTTATAGCGGTGTGTTTGTAATAACCTCAATGGATTGTTTTGACAAATAAAATTCAAATCTACAATTTTTAAATCAAATAATGCAAAACCCATATTTCTTCATAACTTTAACAAGAACATAGATAACCCAAATTTAACAAGTGAAGTTAGCACATAAAATATTGACTCTAGGTATTTTTGTTATTACTAATAATACTTTAAATACATAATAATATGCTAAAATATTAACAGAAATAGTAGCTACTACTACTACTACTACTACCACTACAAAATTAAAAATACTATACTAGAAACCAAAAAAAACAACTATAGATTTATAAACTTGCAACAACTAAAACTTACAACTCATGAAGCACATTCACAACCTTTGGATGACATTGTTATTTTGAATCAAAAAGTGTTTTTTTGCTTCAATTTTTTAGACCAAATTGTTTTCATCCTCTAATTTCATAAAAATACAAGGTTATTGGTCCTTATATTTGATTGCTTGAATGCAAGGCTCAGATGAAATTGCAAGGGTTATTTGTGTAAAATAAAAAAGATACCAAGTGAATGCATCCAAACCCTTTATATAATTGAGATCAATTGTTGGTAAATTTTGAGTGGCTCATATAGTGCATGCACCAACCACATTAAATGTTTCTCCTTTTGTTACTCAAATTAGAATTTAAATTTTCCTTTCCTGTGTAGCTCAAAGAATTTGACATTTTTCAAACTAGTTGCAATTTCATAAGGTTTTCAAACTCCCAAACTTTGTGACATTAAGAACTCATTACCTTTTGCCTCTTATTTCTTTATTTCCACTTACTCTCTTCATTTTTTTTATCTTGTCACACTTTTTTTCCTTATGTGAACCTTATTGATTTTTTTAGATTTTGTGAACTCATGAACCTAGTGCATTATTCTTTTACTTGTCACATTTTTACAATTCTAGTGAACTAATAAACTTAAAAACCTTGTTGCAATTTCCTTTAGTTCATGAAACTTTAAATGTTGTGACATACTAAACTCACCCTCCTTTGATGCACTTTTGGGGAGTTTACAAAGTCATGAACTTGGTGGCAAATAGAACCTTCTTGCATTTTCACATTTTTTGAACCCGTGAACTTTTTGAAAATTTTAAATTTTTGAAACTTATAATTTTTTTCCCTTGGTCAACTTCCTCACTTAAGAACTTATTTTAGCATTGGTAAACCTCATAGATAAACATCAAATCAATTATTTCCTAATTTTTATATCTTATCCCACTAGAAATATAGAATGGGCTGATATTACATCCAATTTGGGAATGGTTAGAAAGGGGGCATTATAATTCTACCCTTCCCAATATTTATTTCCCTCGAGAAATGTATATTTGGATGTTCTAGTATCTCTATTCCCTTCCATGTAACATCTTCAATTAGCATGATCTTCTAATGAACTATATATTTTGTGATATGAATTATTCTCAAATACTTCACCTTGGAATCCATTATCTCTTTAGGCATAAAAATAAAATTTACCTCATCATCCAAGGGTGGTAGATCCATTAAAGACACAATATTCTATGAAATTTCCCTCTTTAGTCATGAAACGTGAAACAAATTATGGATTCAACTATTTTCTAGAAGTTCTAGCTTATAAGCCACTTTACCTATATTTATAATCATGTAAGGCCTATCGAAATTTGGTTTGATGTTTTTATCTCCCCTTATTTTTATGGATAAACACCTTTAAGGCAGAAAATTCAAATAAATCATGTCCCACACCTCAAAATATCTCGATGTTTAGTTTTAATTTGCATAGAAATTTTGTTGGTTATAGTCTTTTTGTAGAGGATCTTTGAGTGACCTTAATATTGCTTGCCTTTGATTGACCAAGTCTCTTACTACCACATCCCTACTATCTATATATTTTAAATTAGCAAAATTCAGTGTATCATATCTATATAACTTTATAAAAAGATGCATACCAATGGACATATGGTAAGATGTATTGTAATAGTAATGTTGATTCATTATTGAGATATAGTTCCTCAAGCACCCATCAACCCACTTGTTCATGATTTCTATGTGTCTCTCCATCTAGGGGTGATAGCTTGTACTAGGAGTAAGCTTTGTACTTTCCAAGAAAAATAATTCCTACTAGAAGGCACTCAAAAATCTACTATCCCTACGACTAACTATATTCTTAGGCAATCCATGCAATCAAAGCACTTCTTTGAAAAAATATTCTACTTGGGGAGCTTTGAAATCTAATGGGATGGTAAACAAATGTGCATATTTTGTCAATATGTCAACTATGACATAAACATAATATTTACTATATACCTTAGCAAGGTTAATGATGAACTCTGTGAATATACTATCCAACTTCTTATTTAGAATCAATAGTGGTTGAAGCAATCCTACTAGGAAAACTTGTTCTCCTTTTTTGGTGACATGTAGTGCATTCAACTATATGCTTGAGAACATCTTCCTTGAGTCCCTTCCATGAGAATCTTTCACCAATTTTCTTATATTTTTGAGATATCCTCTAGGTGCATTGCTAATGTTGTATCATAAATTTATCTCAATATGTTTTCCTTCATCTTAGATTTAGGGACCAAGAAAACCCTATTATTATATAGCATGATTCCATCTACCACCATATATCTATCATATTTTACCACTTCATCAAGAATAATATTAGAAAATGTGTTCTTAGCATGTATTCAACCCAAATACAATATTACAGTCAACAAAAATAGTGTAAAGAGAACATAGAGTAGGCATTCTAAACATAACATCAACAACAATATTTTTCTTTCTTTTCATATACCCTATGTCAAAGTCATGAGATTTCCAATAGTGGCAATGGTGTGATGGTTAAGTTGTTGTGTTGTTATTCTTTCCATCAAGGTTCAAACCCCATTGGGGTGTAATTGTTGATAATTTATATTGGGGATGAGGTCCCCCATTTGTGACCTCATTAGTTCATAGCTCAAGATCAAAAGTGTTTACCCCTCTTAATAAAAAAAAATGTCAAAGTCACAAGATTGTATCTTACCTAACCACTTCTATAGGTGATCATTTAAATTACATTGGCTCAAAAATAGTTTCAAATTATTATGATCAATGTTCACAACAAATCTTCCATAAACTAAATACTATCGAAACTTCTCCAAGGCATGTATAATAGCCAACATTTCCTTGTCATAGATGGATTAATTACTTTCTAATTAATCCAATTTTATACTTTAAAATGTTATAGGATGCCTCATTTGGGTTAAAACAACTCATATCCCCTCTCCTAAATCATCACATTCTACAATAAATGGAAGAGAAAAATTAGGTACATGGCAATTATAGGGCATGAGCTTGGTACCTTTTTAAGTTTTTAAATATTTTTTGAGTAGTTGTATTCATTCAAAGGATCCATTATTTATTAAATATATCAAAGTTATGTTATGTTGATAAAACCCTCTCACAAATCTCTTATAGTAGCTACATAAGCCAAAGAAACCTCTCAACTATGTTAATGTGGTGGTAAAGTCTCAATCTAAAATAGTGTGGATATTTTGTGGATCCACTTGTACACTATTAGCACTTATGGAATGTCCCAAATAAAAAATCTCTATTGATCCAATATCATATTTGGAATCTTTTCTTAAAAATATTGTTGTTCTAAAATGCTCAAAGCAATATCCAAGTGCTCCAAATGGACTTCCCATTTTTACTATAAATCAAAATATCATCAAAGAAAACTAATTCAAAGTTTCTCAAATCCTTGTTAAATACATAAACCTTGCATGATTGGAAAGTGTCTAAACCATTTGTCAAACCAAAGGGTATAACCAAAAATACAAAATATTACAAATGATTTATGATCTCTATTTTGTGTGCATCTTCATCTCGCGGGGATTTAGTGATAGCTTGATCTTATATAAATCAAGAAGTGCACTGTGCAATATAGTTCATCTATCAACTCATCTATCCAAGGTATAAGATATCTATTTTTTATGGTTTTCTTATTCAACACTCTACAATCAATCATCCACATCGTATCATCCTTCTCATTCATGAGAACCACTAAAGATGCAAATGGATAGGAACTAGGCCTTATATAACCCATCTATAAATTTTATTTTATGGTCTTTTATATCTCATTATATCCTCTTGGTTCAATGGTATGGTATGTTTATGACTTCTTTTGTACTTGATTTTAATTCTATGATAACTTGGAAACCTCTACCTAGAGGTAATCCTAGAGGCAAGTCGTTGAACACCATAGTATGTGTATCCAAAAAAATTAAATATCAATATGATGAGGCGATTCCTTATTTGTGGAGTAATTTATAGGAATAATCAAACTGTATTCCATGCAACTTGACCTTTATGGAAATTCCTCTCCATTCTTTTTTGTAAAAAATTATGATGCCTCATTGAAGATCCTCTTTAGAAACACTTATTTCCCACCCGATTTAAACTTAAGCTCTATATTCTAGTAATTTTGTGAGAATTTTCATAAAGATGAAATCATTGGACACCCATAAACATATCCATTTATCCTAAACCAAAAACATAAAAACTGGCACATACCTTATGATTTGCAAGAGTGATATTGAGTTGCAAAAGTATTTTGGTGCAAGGAATACTAAATATGTCAATAATAATATTGAAACCCTCAAAATACTATGCCTACAATCCTCCCTTGACCACAAAGCTTTCATCAATGAAATTATGGGTTTTCCCACTATCAATGAGCATTGAAATACACTATCTAGATAATACTCCATAAAATTTGAATAGATAATGTTTGGGTGCTCGTAACAAAGCTATAAGAGTATTACCACCTATGAATTCACTTTCCATTTTTTAGGTTTAGAATCCTCTAAAACCATTTGCGGTTCATTTTCTTCTAGTTTTGAATCTCCCCGTTAGAAACCACCTCTATGTAATTAACGTGTCCTTTTCCTAATTATTTATGTCTTTGTTCCCATGACTCCCTATAAGAGATCCAAAGTTTATTTCTCCTAATTTATTCTTGGAATATGCATCCATCTTCTTTGATAAAGTATGAGGTATGGATTTCTACAAGGGTTATATGAGATCCATTTTTATGTAAGCTTCCTTTATGCTACACAAAGGTGGGTGTCTTGGAATGATAATAAAATATATTCTTCAAAATAGATGGCTCTAGATTTAGAGCTCTTTTGATAGCCTCTTGATGAGCTTAGAAATTTCCCTCATTTTCATGTTTTAAGATTTATATTTCTCATGACATGTGTAACATTTAGAACTAAGACATTACTCATACAAGTTTTTGTTTATCCTAAGTGTTAAATCATTGAGGATGGTATATGTTATATTGTTGAATGGTTGTGTGCATTTGTGAATGTTTATAAAATATGATAGTGTTTTATGTTAACTATAGTCATTTATGGTGTAGATATTATTTTGAGAGAAACTAACCCTTGTGCAACAAAGGACCAGCCACCCACAATAAAGGTTGTCTATCAACCCATAGCCAAAGGAATTTTTGCCTACAACAAAAGTTGTAGCCGCCCACAGTTGAAGGAGGCAATGGCTAAATACTATGGGAATGGTTTATCTATAAATAATTCTCTTTTTTACTAATTTTGTCACAATTAATGAAGATAATCATAGAGATAAGAATAAATTTATGACAACGGTAGATTGTGGTTCATAAATATAAATTATGCTATATTTTCATGTTTTCATTTATAACTACCCTCTTTATGATGAAGATTTATAGAAAAATTATGACACTCACACCTTTGCATAATTAGTTTTCTATTTGAATTTTTCTTAGGATAGGAATAAGTCCTCTCCTTATGTTTGTAGATGAGTTGACATTTTTTATAAGTTATTTAGAGTCTAGAAATTAGACTGTTTGAATTCTATATATAGCAAATCATGTATGAGTCAGAGATATAGTAGATTTTACTATTAGCACTCTTGTTATCGACACTTTTTTCATCAACTTTGAGTTATAGTTTTATAATGCAATAAAGGAAATAGATTCAATCAATTAGATGGATTCCTCAATTGAGATTTGATTTAAGATATTGTGAGATAATAACTACTCAAGCAAGGGCCACTTGAGGTAACTATAGTCTCTTCATAGTTTAGATTATTTATTAATGATTTGTTCGAATATATTATTAATAGATTTTTTCCTTGATTTTATTTAATTTGATAAATAGCAATCATTTGATTATCAATAGTTAATAATAGTTTCATCAACAAATAATTACAACATAATTAAATTGTTCAATTACTGTCCCAGTAGGAGTATCCACCCATAGCAACTGTCACATAGATAAAGTTTATTAGATAGGAATTTCTTTCAATTAATTTTGCTTTCAGCTAAGTTTTTTTTCCAGTCAAGTCTTCTATATGAAATCTCTAGGATAACATAGAATTATTAACTGCACATATAGTGCTAGTATCATTCAAGAAATTATGATTACCTGGTTGACAAAATTAAATGTAACACACTTAAATCACTAAGTTGCTTGATAAGTAATTTATTGGTCTATTAAGTTGGATGCATGCCCCTTATGCATTAATTTACTGGACATAAATGGAGTTAGATATTTTTGGCACCATTGTTGAGAATGGTGCTAAGGTTTAGAATTTTTATTTTTTAATTTTATCTACACATTGCTTTCTTAGTATAGAGAATTTCATTCCCTTCTAGCAATTAGGACTACTAAAATTTTCAATTCAATCTTGAACTATCTACTAGAAATGTGTAGGAAGAAATATATTAGCTCAATTATCATTGCATATGGTGGCAGAGAGATTCTCTAGGAATATTTCTTCCATAAAATCAAAATCAAGAGTTAATTGAATACATTGACACAATAGAAGTACCTCTCATACCATCAAAAGAGCTAATTGAAGAAGTCAATGAAATAGAACACCTCTCACAGCAAATATATCCTAGATTTGGAAGAAATCACTATAATACATCTCAACATAATAGTAGATGAAGTAGTATAAAACCTTGTTGCACCAGTTACATTTGAATTTCCAATAGAAAACCAAGAACGTAAAGCTTCCCTAAAAACATACCTCCTTTAGCTCTACCCAACTTCTATGGTTTGATCACGGAGGATCTTGATACATTTATGTTTGAATTTAATTTTTTATACCAAATTTATGACTACACTATCAATGTACATAGGCTAAAACTTTTTCTAGCCACAATGATGTCGCTTTATGATAGTTCATAGGGCTAGGTAGAAATGTGGTAGAAAACTAGGGAACCATGAAGGAAAATTTCTTGTAGAAATACCAAAATTATCATCATGGAGGGGATATGAAAGGAGATGACATATTCTAAATGTCCCAAAATGAGGATGAACCCCTCAAAGATTATATTGATATATTTCAAGTTTTTCTCAAAAAGTCACACCAAAATAGGCTCTCTCCAAAGTCACTCAGATTAGTATTCCTAAGGGGTGTGAATAAGGAATGTATGGATGCACTAAACTTGATTGAAGTATGAGACATATCTCGACTAACCTTTTATGAAATCTATCAAATTTATAGGAACTATTCATGATCAACCATGAAGAAAACTAGGGGTTCCATAGCTTTGACTTCCACCAAAACATCTACAAGTGTCTCTAAGGTGGAACTCAACAATCTCTTATTAAATACGAAAGAAGATATCATCACACATCTTGTGACCCAATTGGACACCTTACATATCAAGAACAAATAAGAATAAGTAGATGTTGCTCTAACAAAATATTATCCATATTGTCAATAGGAGAACGTTAATTGTAAATGTAAAAAGATTACTAGTATTTCCTAGGAGAAGAATAGAAAACCCAAGTTCCACACCTTAGAAGATGAGGAAGGTCGAGTATTTTGCATTTCTCAATACAAACCCTGGCAGTAGAGAAAAGGTATGCCTCAAGATCCTTTTTCTTACAATGCTTCCTTCTTAAGAGTCAATTCAAATTTTCTTAATTGGAACAATACTCCCTAAAATAACATGCCAAATCAAACTTAGTCAAGTACTCAATCATCCAATTGGATTCCACAATGTTCAGGGGATGTGGAAACCATATCCATATGAATCTTTAAATTATAATCAATAGAGGAAATCCTCTCAAAACCCATGGCCATAAAAATGGTGAGGAAACCAATAGTGGCAGAACCCAAATGTAAGCTACCCACAGCTACAACAATCCTTACAATAGCAGCCAATCATTATGTCAAATCCAAATATACCTACCCCTAAACAACAAAGAGAACCTCAACTACCTACTCAACCTACACTAAACCCTAACAATAAGTCTATCCAGCAGTCTAATGCTAATGAACCCATCCAATATCCAATATATGTGGTTGAGTTTAGTGATTTCCACCTATGTTCAAGAAAAATGTTTGCTAGACCATCATCTCCACATCACATAATTTCTTGATGAAGAGCTAGTCATTGAAACTAACAATAATTTGAATAACTAGAATAAGCACCCTAAACAAAACAAGCCACAAATAGAGATCACAAGAAAAGAACCTCCATTCCCAAAATGTTTGAATGCTCAAAAATATCACCCTGGACCTAAATTTGACTTCCTAATTCAATTTAAGAATGTTTGTGTCGAAATTCCCTTGATCCAAGTTATCAAGCATGTGTCAATCTACACCAAGACTATGAGGGAACTACACCTTAAGAAGCCATGAAGAACATAAAAGAATCCTCAGACTGTCCACATAATAGGATAGTTGATATTATGTTAGGAAAACTAATCATTTCAAAATATGTAGACCTTGGTAGCCCTATGGTAGATGTGTAGATCTATGACACCCTCATTAACAACACTTTGATTGATCTAGGAGTATTAATAAATGTTATGACTAGAGAAGTAATGAATAATATTCAACTAATGAACTTAATACCTACACCAACAGTCTTACAACTAGAAGATAGGTCAACAATCAAACCAAAAGCTATCATTGAACATTCAGTCATTAAACTTGACTCATGGGAATACCCAACAAACTTCATGATCTTGCAACCTAAGACTAACCTAGGTGGATATCCATTAATCCTAGGAAGACCATGGTTGGCCACAATAAATGTGTTCATAGTATGTAGGCCTACAAATATGATCATCTCCAATAGAAATGTAACAAGAAAAATAGCCCTCTATCCATTGCACATCCTTGTGACAACTTAGAATAGCTTATCTAGTTAAACTTGAAGGATGATGACCAATATTCTCTCAAGACACTCATGACCATTGAATATGGCCCAATGGTAAATATTCATAATGATGATGAAGTTATTGATAGCATCATACAAAACTCTTATGAGATAAACTTGTAGCAAGATCAATGTTTATCATGTTTGACTTGCCCACTACATAATATTTTACCTACAATAGGTTTTGAATCTACTTCACAAATTTTTCATAAATTACTTACACATAGTTGCAGCCTCAATTTATTAGGGTTATATGTTACTCTATCATGAATTTTGTAACACCAATAGAGATATCACCTAGAAGAACACTTAATATCAACAATCAGTTAGCAATATCTCAACAATCTAAATTACTTAAAATGCTACAAACTCATACAATAGAATTTTCTTGGGATTATCATGACATGAAAGGAATAGATCCTGATCTTTGTATGCATATAATACATATCAATGAAAAATGTAAAACAGTAAGGCAACCCCAACGAAGGATGAACCCAATTTTTAGAGGCAGTGAAAACTAAATTACAAAAAAAATTGGATGTATGACTGATATACCCAATATCAAACAGTTAATGGGTCTCCCCATTAGTAATAGTACCCAAGAAAGGAGGAAAATTGAAAATATGTGTTGACTATAGAGAATTAAATATAGCCACAAAGAAAGATCATTTTCCTCTTCCCTTCATTGATTAGGTGTTGGATCCCTTGGTAGGGAAGAAATACTTTTCTTTCCTAGATGGATTCAATCGCTACAATCATATCAAAATAGCTCTTGTAGACCAGGGGAATTCACATTTCCATGAGGTACTTATTCCTATTCAATTTTACCATTCGAACTATGTAATGACCCTGCAACCTTCCAAAGGGTTGATTAGAGCATATTTTATGATTTTTCCCATGATTTTATGGAAGTATATATGGATTATTTCACAACCTATGGAAATTCTTATGAAAAGCATTAGAAAACTTGGAGAGAGTTCTCGAAAGATACCAAGATCATAATCTCTCTCATCCATGAGAAATTTTTTATGATGATGGAGGAAGGAGTGGTGTTGGAATATTTTGTGTCAAGAACATGAATTCAAGTAGATCCTAAGAAAAATAGAAGTAATCTCAACTATATGTATACCACAAAAAATGAAATATGTAAGAATTTGTCTTGGCCATGTGGGATATTGTAGGAGATTCATTAAATATTTTAGTAAGATAACAACTCCCTTGTTTTTCCTGCTATCTAAAGATATTGAGTTTGAATGGGCCCCAACCTGCCAAAAATCCTTTGAGGCTCTTAAAACTTCTCTCACAAAGACACATATTCTAAGAGGACCCAATTGGAAAATTCATTTTCACATTCATATAGATTCCTCTAGCTTTAATATAGGTGTGTTAGGACAAAATGATGAAAATTTGGAATATGTTATCTACTACATAAGCAAAAATATGCAAGCTATTGAACTCAATTACACTATTACAAAAAAAAGATGTAAATGGTAGTCTACATTAAAAAATTCAGACATTATATCACTAGTTATCCTATTTTTATTCATACTAACCATACAATAATTTGATATTTAATGAATAAACCAATGGTTATTGGATGCCTTGTTACATGGTTATTATTGTTACAAGAATTTGATATCGCTAGTATGGAGAAGCCAAGCAAAGAAAATGTGGTGGTTGTTTTTCTCTGTAACACCCTGCCATGTGAACCCCAAAGGACAACAAAACACTACACTATTTTTTTTTTGAAAGCGAAACATTGCATAAGATGAATATGTACATACACTACATGAAAAACAATTATGCATTTACAAAGTCATCTACGTCCTCTGGGGTACACAGAACGGTCATTACGAACTCTAAACTTTTATCAAAACGAAAGTGAATGAAATCCAAGATTACATAATGATAACATATTATCATCCATGAGCAATAGAGAGGAAAACAATACGACATTTTATTATAATTCAATTTATAGTTCCATGATACAATTGTGGAGCATATTTCCACAGATACAACACATCATAGATACAATAGTACATTACATAGTTCTTCCCTTATCTCAACGAGAAAAGTACATCGAGTACAAGAATGATACATCAACACTACTATATTTTGCTCTAATTTTTGATGAAAGTTTGTTTAATTATTGACAAATTATTGTCAAAATTCCAATGAATTAGTAAAATATTTTTTGTCGCTTACTTTGTGTCGCTTTCCCGGCGCGTTGTAAAACATCGTAATCACCACTTAGTTTTGTCGGATGTCACCACATTCAAGGAAATTGTGGTTTATTGGATTATCGATAAATGTTTCATCGATCTAGCGATGAGCAATAGCCAGAAGACAAGTAGCATGTCTCTACCAAAGCGTCGGAAGAACATTAGAAATTCATCGAGCTTCCGACGAAATAAACTAGTCATTCCAATGAAACTTTCGTCGAAAGTATTGCAAGTGCATCGGACGGTATTGAAGGTTCGTCAAGTCATTCCAATGAAATTTTCATCGAAAGTATGGAAAATTAGTCAGTTTGATTTGTTGAAAGTTCGACGAAATAGTACAATTTTTTTTTTAAAAAACTATTCAAATCTCCACACTTTCCTAGTGCCCTGGTGGCCATGGATGCTCAATTTAGAGACAAAAAAGGTGCCTGAATTGTTTTATATGCCTAGAAGGAATTCCATTTTCATGGAACGATATAGTGCAAGGTATGTTCGAAGTGGATACATTGAAGATGTAGTTGCAACTACCCTATTAGACATGTATGCAAAATTTCGAAGCATAGACAAGGCACGTGAACTGTTTGACAGAATGCCTTAAAGAAATGTGGTCTCATGGACTACAATGATTGCAGGATATGCACAAAATAGATTTGTTCAAAAGGCTTTAGAAATTTTAAAGCAAATGTAATTGGCTAGTGTAAAGCCAAATTCGACAACCTTTGTGAGCATCCTCCCTTCTTGTGCCAAAAGGGGAGCTTTGGAATAGGGTATGGACATCCATCATAACATAATGGAAGGGGGAGTTTTGTCAAATATTATAGTTGGAAATGCTCTAGTAGACATGTATTCAAAATGTGGAAGTATAGATAAGGCATGTGAACTATTTGATGGAATGGCTCAAAGAGATGTCATCTCTTGGAATGCAATGATTGTAGGATATGCACAAAAATGACTATTTAAATAGAAATTGTTGTGATAGATGCAAACTATTTCCATCATTTTAAATAGGGACAATGTTCTTGAGGAGATGATTGGTGATGCTAAATGAAGCAATCTGAAAATTAGGCTTGCAATATGTTGTAGTGGCAACTTGCCTTGGTAGACATACCTACGAAGAGTCTATAATGCACCTTCAAAAGTTGCAGTCATGCCTATCTTATCATGTTCCCCACATGAACATATGTTCAATTAGATAATAGAATACAAAATAAAATAAAGAGTTTAACTAATGAATTGTAGAAAATAGATTTTTGTAGTTTATATTCATATTGTTGATTACATTCATTGCATTGCACACCTTTCAAAATCAAAGTATTACTTCACATTGCATAACTAATAACTAGATGTTGATAGATGACGAAATTTCAATTACAATATAGTTTATTACGATCAACCTAAGCAGTTATGCAATTACTTCACATTGTGTAACTAATAACTAGGAGCAACTTCCAATTGCATTAGCTTGTCATGGCATTCCATGAGACCACATTTATTTGAGGAAATTTTTCAAATAGTTCACTGCCTTGTCTATGCTAAAACATTTTTCATACATGTTTGTCAAAATATTCTATCAAATAGTTCACTGCCTTGCTGCTATTATCTACTATTGTCCTACATCTCATGGAATCTTTATCACTATCAATATGTCTAGATAGTCATGATGATATGACTATCTTTAAATCTTACTCATCGTTGAGGACAGTCATGACTTGTCCTTCCTATGACTGCCTTTAATGGACCAAGGCTATCCTAAACTCTGCATTCATGGTCATTGTACTAAACATTATCATGATTTTCCTTACATTATTGTTTATCATCATTTTATGGTGAGTATTAAACTTATTGTTATGATTATCCCTAGTTTTAAGAAATGGTTGTCTCTTTCATTTGACACTACACTTGTCACTTTTCACTACCTTCAATTATCTTTGCACAGTCCACTTGACATGTATTTTAAAAATGACTATCTCTTGAGATGAAGTCACTACCCCTTGACATTGTTAATGATCATTTGGCATTCATGACTATCCAATGATTTCTAATGGACTATGCTCTATCTTTTAACATTGATTCCTTATCTTGATTGTCACCAACTTGTGCTTAAGATCTCTACCCACCTGTGTCTCTTGGCCTTGCCATAGTAGCAGATGCTTGATCACTTCCCTTTCATATATTCCTACATAGTTCACTATCCTTGGTCTGTCAATCACTTAATGTATTCTTTCCATGTCACAAAACAAGAATCTTCTATCATGAACAAGGTTGTAGTATGAAGGCCTGTAGCATACTCTGGGATCTACTCATTTCCTATCAAATTCCCCATAATAACCCTTGTTATTTTCATGATGGACATAAGCTAATGCATTATTCTTCAATTGTGACAAAACCTTTATGGAGTTACCCTCTCAAATGACACATGAATGCATAAATTTGAGAGGACTAAAGAAATACCTATGGAAATATAAGGAAAAAATCTCGAATCCTACAACATTGACATTAGAAAGGTGGGTGCAGAGCTCAATGATTTGATGATCTCATAATCACATAGAAAAACCATTATTTCTATAGGAAAACTCAAGATGACTCGGAATAAAGAAGATTTGGTGGGATGATTGCATAAATTTTCTATATTGGTGACTATGTTCTATATTGGTGACACCCAATAAGTCTATATTGGAGAAACTGGCTTGGCACATGGAGGCAACAAGGTATTTCTAGTTTCAAGAATTTTACTTAATGTTGTGCAATAGAAGAAAAAAGAATCATTTATCTACCACCATAATGAAAAGTTAGCAATTGCATTTGGTTTGTTAAACATGGCCCTTGGTGTTTTGGTGAAGGATAAGGTATAGAAGGCAGTGTATGTTGTTTTTAATGATTTAGGTATGGTGAATCTAATATGCATGAATGATGACTTGACTGCAAAAAGGACAATAAGTTGGAATGGATAGAGTTGTGAAGTAGATGATGAACCTATTGTCTTGAAGGTCTGATAATTGGTTATAGTGAGAAGGTATAGATGGTTGTTAATGTGCCTTGGTGATTTGGTATAGGTGTTTGATTGTTTTTCCTTGAAGGGATACAATTTCAATGCATAATGATATTATGATGTTGTTATCTCCTAGAAATGCACCTATGCAAAGTTATAAGCCGAGCTTTATGAGAAAAACATGGGATCATTTCAAGGTCCTTAAGGTCACCTAAAGTTGAAATGAACCTCGGGAGAATCCAGTTCCTTTGTGTTATCACCTAAAATCTTGCTCTTTGAAAGAAAAGGGAACAAGGAATGTATGAAAATTAAAACTTGAACCTGTGGTGATACACCAAATTGACAGAAATCGTGGAATGAAAACAAGATGGACATACACTGAGAAACTAATGAGAGATACTTCATTTACTCAACATAACTTTGTGAACTTATGCATTATTCTTGAAAAGGTTTAATCTGCATATCTATTTTAAGAAGGAAAGTTGAATTTCACAACTTTAAAGTTCAAGTGCAGACTTAGAAAACACAGTTCAAAAATTACATAATCTAAAAAGAAATGAAAACAGTATGAAACACCAACACTGGTTTCTAAGGTAAACTCTGTGTTTTATATTCTAGATTCCAATTGAGTTACAAAGCATACATCAACTGAGAAAGGATTGTTAAAAATCACTAACTCTTTTAGAATGCATAATCTGAACCCCTTTTCAAAGAGGAAAAAATTCCTTATATACAAAAGTAAGGTAGGCCCCTCAGGGCTTACAAAAATATCAATCTCAGAAAGATTTGCCCCTAGATCTTTTCCAATAAAGTTAATGCTGCATTCAAGTGTATCCC
>VDFB02006632.1:137825-230093 GCA_007258455.2 Sequoia sempervirens | reverse complement strand
CGTGCAAGTTTCAAAGGTAAGCCAAAACCTTATATAGATGAATAGTCCTATTTGCCCTTATTCTCACATGCAGGTCCCGAGAACTAAAATTCAGGGATGTTCATAGAAATGTCAGGCCAGCGTCTAGAATAGTACCATTATATACAGAAGCATGTAAGAATTTTTGAGATATAGGACTATTCACTCACCATCTGTAAAATGAAGGATAATCCCAATAATTGTCAGTCCAAATCCCATTGAAAGCCAATGCTTCAGCCTCGCAGCATGCTCCTGTGTATTAATTTTACATAGCATGTCAGAACAGTGGAAGATCTTGCTTCTTAACGTTGTATTAGCAGAAAAATTAGTTTTCATATAACCTTGAAATGAATCAGCACATGTCCATAATGGATGCCAATGACTGCACTCAGAATGGCTGATATAGAACTGCAAGCATCAAAAGCATAAAAAAATAGTATCAATATTACTAGTAAATTGCTCATTAGTAGACAAACACATTTGAATATTCTGTGAGATTCAGATAAACAATAGGCATCCAATGTATAACTGAATATCACTTTTAGCAACTTTAATCCGTTTTCATCATATTCCCAGGCTTCTAGAAGTTTCCTTTGAAACCATTTATTTGTTATAAGAGATTATACTGTACTGCTTTTTAGACTTTATCATTTGTTCTTTCTAATATTTCTGCAGACCTTAAGAATGCAAGATTCACCCCCATTCAAACTTGTGCATATTGAGAAAAGGAAAACAGAGGAAGCTCGTTTTCAAGAAAGCAGATCTCTGATTTTCTTTAGAACATAGAGAATCAGAAGAAAATTATTCCTAATCAGGTACGATTAAAGTTCATATTTAGATGGACTCATACCAAATGGTATAATCCATGTGCATTTAAAGCTCGGATTTTTTGGATTATTGATTTTATATAAAGGCTTTCCTAGCCAGGATTTGACTCATTGTAGTATTGAGTGTAGTAAGCAGAAGATCCTTAGGCATACCTTTTTAGTTTAGGGTTGTACAATTGCAAGGCAGTTATAATTCAGAATAATATACTGTTTTCCATATATATTCTGTTCTTGTATTAATGATGGCCAGTCATATTTAGTGGTGTACACATTGTGCTGAGCTCATTTGCTATTTTCTTCGAAAGGTAGAGAGGTGTAGGATAACAAAGATTTGTTATTTAGTCTTAGAAGGACTTTGCAAAGACAGGTCTTCATATGTTCTTGGATGAGTTGAGCTTTAGAGTTTTCTCCAATGAGTTAAGCACCGAAATTCAGGTTTAGCTCTATTGCTTCCATTATAAAAATGCTAGCTTTCTTTGCTTGGGTCGGGAACAATAGATCTATAAGGTCCCATTTCCCATTATTCATTTCAGTGTTTAAACTCATTTAATTGCAATACAAGTCTAAAAATAAGTACTAATTAAAAGCCATTGCCTTTACTTCGATTTAAAAAAGTAATTCTAGATTGCTTTTGTGAAAAACCTCAAGAGTCCTTCCGGTTCGAAGGGTGCAAGGCACCAGGCTGGAGCATCCTCACGAAGGGGTCCTGATTCTGGGTAGCTAGCTGTACAAGCCTGTACTTACAATTCAAAATGTTTGTGTAGTTTAGATCGTAGCATTTCTAAAGAATAATCAACTGTAAGCATTCCAACTTTCTGATTCGTGCAATGTATAATTTACCTTAGATCTTCTCCAGACTGGTCCAGTATACAAATGTTTTATGCCCCAAACTTGCCTATCAACATAACCCACAGCATTGCAAGCAGGACCCAAGTGGCCTCTGATACCACATTTCACCTACCATCAACAATTCCATACTTATGTCTGTCAATCATCTGTATACAGCTAAAATTGAAGGAACCAAACTCTCACATACATGCAACTCACACCAGATAAACAAACAAATCTCAGGCGACATATTTTCCAAACGTGCAACCTACATGCAAACAGAATTTCTTGAGATAAATGAGTAAAAATGCTTACTGTAATCAGCTTTTCAGAATGTTTCTTGTGTAGCACATAGTGCCAATCAGGAACATAAAGTCCATATAAAGTGGCAAAATAGACTATGAAAACGCATAGGCCAGCAAGCCTGACAAGCCAATAAAACCAATGGTCAGTAGAAACAAAGGATTTCAGGCCTAAACCAAACAAAATCCCTGAACCAAACAAAATGAGATCTGGGAATATAAAGTAAGGGGTTTGCTGAAAACGTCTGCAGTGATAATTTAATTTATATTTACCATTGCCAACTGTAGTATTTGAATATAGAAAAACGTCCAGGTGGTAGATCTACAGGTCTTGATTTTGTAGTTGCTATCTCTATGAGAGCCACCACCAAATAAGCCAATGCTATGCGCTGCTTATAGTATAATCATGTTTATGCTATTCAGTACAGAAATATATACATATATGAACTCTATATACCAGTATAAATTCTTCAATAGATCTGTGAATAGTGCATAAATTGTCTATTAGAAGTGGCATATATGTTCTGAATGAAAGGAAAACACAATTTTTACCTGAAGAATACCACACCAACGAATTTGCTTCATATCCACTCCATATGAAAGATCATCAGGAGCATGAGAATATCCTCCTGCAAGATCAAAGTTAACAAATATAGTTATATACTTCAAGAAAAAACTTTGGACCGTACATAATTGATTGTACATAGTACATACCTTGCAATATTAGTCCCCAAAAGAGAAGTTTCAAAGTTCTCACAATAACCTTCTTTACTGCAGCTCCTACGTTGGGTATTTTCTGCAAATATAGGTAAGCCAAACTGTCATGTATGAAGCGTCTCATTCATGCATATAAAAGATATCATTACTTTAAGTAAGAAGATTTCTTATGAAGACAATCTTAATGAAATGCATCAGATTCATACACACTTCTGGGAACATCACTGTACCTATCCATTTCACCGATTTTAACATTCCCATATATAACTAAATCCTAGACAAGAGATATGTAACTGGATTTAGAGCAACAAGCTTCTAATTTTTAAAATAGAATTTAAGTAAATCTACACAACTTCAGATACACTCTTCTAGGCAGTTGAATGCAGAAGAAGAATTCTAAGTCTAATTCATATGAACAAATGATACAAACAGACTGGGTACATCAAAGAAACACAGCTCTAGGAAAATTCATCACCAACAAATTCACTTCCAACAATTCATCACCATGACAAATTCATCTCGTGGAAAATTCACCGCCAACAATTCACCAGCAATTCATGGTGGTGAATTTTTGTACGAGATGAATTTGTCATGGTGATGAATTGTTGACAATAAATTGTTAGAGGTGAATTTGTTGACGGTGAATTGTTGGCAGTAAATTTGCCTGAAGGCAGAAACTCCTAGTTTCCGACCAAAACCAGATGGAATAAAGCAAAGATATTGATATACCTTGAGAGCAAGTGCTATAGCAACTCCTACAATGAAGAGAAAAAAGGGCATGACAAAATCTGCCAAATTACAGCCATTCCAAGGAGCATGATCTATACGCTCGTATGCACCTCCTGCATCGTCCACTAGAATCATTATCTGCAACAAATACAACATCATGTTTTAAATTCATAATTATACCTATCCGAAACAGTATCTTCAATCTTTAAATTGGATTACAGCATATAAATTTAGTACAAATACCGCAATAGTAAGGCCTCTAAACACATCCAAAGTAGCCACTCGCTTGGTCTTCTTCTGCACAGGCTGCCCGCCTTCTTGTACTGCTACTTCTTCTTTCTGTGTAATCAGCTGCTTGTCATCTTTCTCATCACCTTCTTTAAGAGCCATGCCTTCTTCCATCATTTTTTCTTGTGTCAATTTGTTCTCCATCCTTCCACAATTGTACTGTGGTGATTGGAGAACTATATAACTCAGGAAAGGGGATATTAATGGATAAACTACAACAATCTTTTAAAACATCATTTGGTCTTGAAAATAATCAAAGGACAAGGGCATCCACCATGCACACAAGCACTGTTAAATCATGTTGTTAGCCATGATGCTAGCTTCTAGAACAACTCTTTATACTGGAAATAATTTCAGGGAAAGGTCTATTAAAAGTACATAAAGCATACCAACACACCAAACATAATCAAGAAAAAAGATGCTGAACATGAGATTAGCAGATCATGAGGTTTGCTTTAGTATTGCAACACCTTCTATACAAAATTAGAAGGCATGGAGAATTCAAAGCACATAAGCATACTAAATCATGGAAAGAAAATTCCTCCAACACAAGGCTAACACACCCCAAGTCTGCTTTTGGATTGCAAAACTTGTTAGTAGATAAAGGTTCCTTTATCTTACATTTATACATTGTAGATGAACCGGGTCCAGTTGATCCCTTGCATTCGTGTATAAAATAGACGTATAAATTAAAAATATATTAAAACTTAGTATCCAAAAGGACTGTAAGGAATATTTTCCAGAGACTACTTAGCCTCTGGAGAAGAAGATCTGTATTTTCAAACTTTTGTATTAAGAATATAGATTCCCCGATTAATCTGTTTTCTCTAAGTAGTTGTACAAAGGTTTGTCCAAATGGCAATTCTGAGAACACATCATGTAGTGCCCCACATAAGCAAACTGGCTATAATCCTTGGATCCTTTCATTTGTCATGATTCTCTCATTTGTCATTTAATTAAATAATCCTTGAAATATTAAGGTTTATATTGTAATATATTTATTATTAATATTATTATTAATATATATAGTAATCTATAGGTTGAGGTAGTTTGGAAAACTATTTTGAAAGGTTAAAATACATTCATTATAGTATTAGAATTAATGGCTTAAGCAAGTACATAAAGATCTATTGAAGTGTAGAAGCTTACGATATCTTTTGCTATCAACAAGATACCACGAGGAGAAGTCTTCAACAAGATTGACATTATTATGTCATGTCATCACCACCATCTAATGCATAAATGATAACATTTGCCTTTAGCAAAGGGAGTTGGCGTCCACATGATTCATCTACATTGAGTTTGCCCAACACCAAATGCCTTGCATAGAAACTTCAATGGTTAAGATGTGCTACTTGGAATATTAATCTTCTATCAAATAGTTGAAACTATTGTGTTTGAAACCCTTTTATTATTTGTTTATTTATTATAATTATTTATATTTATTAGAAGAGTAGGTATATAAACTATGGTATATAACATTATGGAGTTATATGGTTAATTTGATCATATGGTTTCTTTTCTAAGTATTCGTTTTTAAATAATGAAGATTCCTTTAGAAAAAATTCTAGTTTCAACAATGAAAATTCAAATGCAACTAATAAATAAAAACTTTATGGAGACTAGTGAATGGAAATGAAAAACCACGTAGAGATATAAACAAGTTATGGGGTTGACATAACAAAGATGATAAAGTCAAAATTATTATCGATCTTGTTCTTTTTAACTTTGAATTAAATTATCTAGATCTAGACAATCTGAAAGAAAGTTTGAAATAATTTGAATAAAATGTTTGGACCAAAGTAGTTAATCAAAATTTTCTTTAGAACTTCAACTATTTAGATTCAAGATAGAAGATACAATCACTTTGTCTTGAACCACATAAAAAATTTGGGGTCTCTCATTAGACAACTAGCAAAGTCAAGGCTCCAATAAATAATTATGATACTAAAGCAATTTTGTTAAATAATTTTCCTTCTAAATACAATAATGTTATTTTTACTCTAGGTCGAAAAACTTATCAAATTCTAGAAGACATGATTTCAATGTTTTTAATGGAAGAAAAGATAACAAATGTATAAATATAGAAGTTGATATAGAAGTTGATTCTCAACATGAGAATCTATTATATTCATGAAGCAATAATAAAATATCAAAATAAAGGGAAAATTGAATGCTATTAATGTAAGAAAAAAGTCACACAATTAGGACTTATAGAGCTCAAATAAGTGAAGTTCTCAAGGGAGAACTTGAAGATAAATCAAATGAAGTTAATCTATCCTATGTTGAGGATGAGGATCCACTAGATGTTTGTGTTCAAAATTTTTGTTTTAAAAAATACTAGGGATGAATATTTATTTTAATAAGTCTTCACACACAATTAGGACTTATAGAGCTCAAATAAGTGAAGTTCTCAAGGGAGAACTTGAAGATAAATCAAATGAAGTTAATCTATCCTATGTTGAGGATGAGGATCCACTAGATGTTTGTGTTCAAAATTTTTGTTTTAAAAAATACTAGGGATGAATATTTATTTTAATAAGTCTTCACTCTTGGAAGGTGGAGGCATTGAAGATTGGAGGATTTTCATCATCTTGAGTGAGCATCTCACAGCTTAAAGCTGGTGCTTTGTATGAGAAGCATATATTTTTTCTTCTTCTTTTATGTTAATAGTATTGAAGAATTCATGTATTGTGAAATTTGTTTTTTCCAAAACAAAAAGGGATCTAGTGTAAACTCAATATGGATTTTTTCTTTGATAGTTTGGGAGTATGTGGATCTTATGAATTATACCCTTTTGAGGGCCATAAGACAAATTGATGGAGCATTATGGTTCAATATAGATTGTTGTACAATAATTTAGGAGATCTATGATTCAGGAGTTTGGGAAGGTGGTGATTCACAAACTTAGGAATTCACCATACACGACAAAATAAAAATAAGATTGCAAAATTTAAACTCGGAGAAGAGACAATTCACAAACATGAAAGAACACAAAGATTTATAGTGGCTCACCAATTTGGCTACATCCACTTTGAAGTAGGGGAATCCTCTTTATTATTATCTCTGTATTTTCATACATCTACAGCAGCAGCTGTGTGATAAGCAATGCACAATAATTACATTATTCATAATTGATAAGTCTTCCAGTGGAAAAGTGAAAAGACACATTCACTTGGAAAGAAAACAAAGACTGACCGTTGGGCTTCAATACCCAACACTTTCGAGAATTACAAGACATCTTGATAGATTTTCACTTGATCTAAAAATTGTTTTTTAAAAGAAAACCTTTTAAAAAATATGTATTTATGTTCTTTCAATTATTTCTATATTTATTTTTTCTATCATAATTTAAATCTTCCAAAAACGTCCATTGACATTTTTAAAAACAAAGAAAAAAATTGCATTTAAAACTTGAATGGACTTAATTTAAAATCCACAGGAATGGATTGTTTTCATAGTTTTGAATACATATGATTTGGCAACATGGATTTTATCGCTGTGTTTGTCCAATATAGTGTTAATTGATACGCTTTCATGCAATCACAAGCTGGACATTTTCTTGGAATGACTCAAACCTTGCGGACATTTCCCTCTTCTGATGTAACAAGAAGTCTCACAAGAGAAGCTTTGGCTGCTTAATTTATATTTTTATATTATTGAAGCTGGATGTGACTAATAACTTCATGGTTTCTAACGCATATTAATGTAAATGTAGCAGCATTAAGGTATTTATTAATAATATAAACTAGTCATAGTCTATTCTGTTCTTTTCTTATGCAGTCTTTATACGTCATTTATTCTCATTGTAATTTTTGTAGTTTTGATTAATATATAAAAAAAAATTAACAATGTATTTTCTATTAGATAGAGATTTGTCTTTATGTCGAAAAAATATAGGCAATCTATGATCATTATTGAAGTTTAAATTTGAGATTAATAACAACTAGTTGGATCTAAATAATGGAGCTGAGATTAATAAAATGATAATAAAAATAAGAAATAAGTTTTTTTTATTAGTTGGATGTAGTCATAATTGATATTCTATTATATTATACAATTAATATTAGAGTTTTATTATTACATATGTAATGGCTTAACTTTCACTTTAAGATAGTAGTGGATAATATTAGAATTTTATTATCGCATTTGTAATGTCTTCATAATTTTTGCATGTTACAATTGTAACATACACATATTATCAAGTATGCTTGCACACTACATTGTTACCAAATAGAATAACGTTGTGACCAATGTATATGGTGATGACACTACCTCATGCATGACTTTAGGACATCTACAAACATCAATAGAAAACAACATTAGTGAAAAACTCACATGACCATTGTGTAATAACATTAATATGATAGAAAGATGGAGATAGAGTCTCCTCTTAATTGATGATAGAGAATACATCAAAAAATTTAAAACATACCCTTTTGACCTAAATGACATAGAAATCCATTTTTACAATAGATATATTCTCCTTCTTTTTTTGCAAGAGTTTGAGAGCATTTTATGTTTTTCTGCAGATCCCAAAAATAAATAGACAAGACTTAAATTTTAACATCCTACTAAATGAGGTAAATGTATTTCCCCATAATCTAAAGCATTGAAAATGATTAAAAACCATTACAAAAATTAATACCTTAACTTTTCAAAAAGTAGGAGTCCAAGGGTTTGATTCCAACAAATTCCTTCAGCTAGCTCTTGCTATTTCACCAACCCATGTAATAGAAAAGATAAAAATAAAGATAAAGATGATGATGGGTGGGACCCTCCTGTGGACACTTCTTGATGAATGGGGAAAGTCAAATGACTAGGATCCTCCTCCTTCTCCCTCCACTATTGCTTTAGCCAACTAGCAACATTGTATTTGATTTTATGTTTTATGGTCTAAGTTGTAGCCTCGTGTGGACTCTATGGGTGTGATTTATATCCACCCACCTTTTTTTTGTGAATATGTGTGTGATATTAAATTTTGTAAATGATAATTTGGACACTTATTCATAAAAAAAAAATCCTGCCTCTGAGAATAAACCATAAGCCACTCCAAAAATTTACTTCCTTAAAAAAGCCCTTACAATCTGTCAAACAAACAAAGTCTTGATAAATTCACATAAGTTTCTCAAACTCTCTCCAATCTCTTCCTAAAAGCATACACAAGTCAATAATTTGAGCAGAGTAATAATGAAATATAGAGCAGTCTTTTTTTCCATAAAGTAGATACTATTATAGACATCTCAATTCTTTCAATCTTCATATTAATTTTATAAATTAATTAAATAAATTATTAAGTTAACTAATTATATTTACAATTCTTTGTTAGAGACTATTATTATTAAGGCTAATTTTAGTTCATGCACTTAAGCTAAACTTATGAGTTTTTTTGTTAACTAGAGTGAGCTATTATTAGATCATTTTGTCTCATCACATAGGATGATTACACTTGTCATGATCTAATCCCTTTATCATTTAGGGTTGCTCTTATAAAACACTCTCCCTCATTATAACTTTAAGCAAACTTTTGCAAATTACTGTATTTTCTCGTTGAGATATAACAAATCATTATTTGCAACTCTCTTGTGTGGAAGGTGTTTTTGTTTGTTGTTTGATCCCATGTGTTGTGTTATTCACGAGTCTAACATGGTATCAGAGTGTGGATTCAACAAACCCCTTCTCAAATTTTGAGGGTTTTTTTCAACTAGGGGTACAGGGGCTTCAAATTTGGAATCTTCATATTTTTGTAGATTTTGGAGTTGGCTGATTTTTTGGTATATTTTGGCACAAAAAAGACCTCACTATTATGTTTAGGAGGTCAAACAAATGAATTTTGATATAATTTTTTTCCAATTTTGGTGTCAGGATGTTTTGGGGCAATATTTTTATATAGAGGCTTGTACGATCCTTGTATGACCCACTATACGACTTTTTTAAAAAATTATAAAAAATTCGCTTTGTTAGTGCCCTGCCACTACGCTGCTTGAAGTGGTCCTTGTGACGGTGATCGCCAACAATAGCGAATTGCCGCAAACTGCTAGGCAAAACCACTATAGTTACCACCAACCTCATACCACCATCATATAACAACCTACAATCCACCGCCAGGGTTGCATGGGTAACCAACACCCAACCCCTAGGGGGCTAAAATTTTTATTTTTATAATTTTAGCAAGATTGAGAATTTTGCAATAACTTTTCGCTCGGATATTGAAATTGGAAAAACAAGATATCGTCAGAAAGCTAGTTCTGAACACTATCCAATGGTGTTGATATTTTTCTCGGAATTTATTGTTGGTACATTTTACATCCTCATCCTGTTGAAGTTAGATGTGTTGTTTTCACTCCAAAGCTCACAACTTTTGACCAATTTCTTCATTTTTCATGATTCTAACAGAATTACAAATTTGTTTTAGAGAAATCCACATCCATCCATGCAATTTTTTTCATATTTTTCTCTAGGTATATTTTATTCAGGTTTTGTGTTTTCACAATCTGGTGAATTACTTGGACATTTTAGCTCTTGAAAACTTTTTGTTTGCATGGGATGACTTTTTTTTGGCTATTCTACAGATCTTGCTTTTGTGGATGAAGGCTCTTTTATCTTACATTTATACATTGTAGATGAATTGGGTCCAATTAATCTCTTGCATCTCGTGTATGAACTACATGTATAAATTAAAAATATATTAGAACGTAAGTATCCAAAAGGACTGCAAGGAATATTTTCTAGAGACTACTTAGCCTCTACAGAAAGATATGTATTTTCAAACTTTTGTATTAAGAATATAGATGCCCCAATTAATTTGTTTTCTCTACGTAATTGTATGAAGGTTTGTCCAAATGGAAATTCTGAGAGCACATCATGGAGTGCCCCACGTAAGCAAACTAGCTATAATGCTTGAATCCTTTCATTTGTCATTTAATTAGATAATTGTTGAAATATTAAGGTTTATATTGTAATAAAGTTATTTAAGTAATTGTGTGATTTATTATTTATATTATTATTAATGGAGTTAGTGATCTATAGGTTGAGATAGTTTGTAAAATGATTTTTAAAAGGTTCTATAAAAGTCTATTGTAATATAATATTTCAATTATTATTTTTGTGTTTATTTTTTACTATCATGGTTTAGATTTTTTAGAAATCTCTATGTTCTTGATTTTTATTATGGTATTAGAATTAATGACTTAAACAAGTGCATAAAGATCTATTGTAATGTAGAAGCCCACAATATCTTTCACAATCAACAAGATGTCACAAGGAGAAGTGTTCAACCAGATTGACATTATTATGTCAAGTTATCACCACCATCAAATGTATAAATGATAACATTTTCCTTTAGCAAAGGGAGTTGGCATCCACATTACTATTCTACATTGAGCTTTCCTTAACACCAAATGCAAAGATATGTTTAGAGTTTGACCAACAAAAAAAGAAAGAAAAATTGCCCAACCAAATGTCTTGCATAGTAACTTTAGTGGTTAAGGTGTGCTACCTACAATATTAATTATCTTCTATCAAATAGTTGGAGCTATTGTGTTTGAAACTCTTTTATTATTTCTTTATTTATCAAAATTATTTATATTTACTGGAAGAGCCTAGTATAAACTATGGGTATATAACATTATGGAGTTATATGATTAATTTGGTCATATTGTTTCTTTTCTAAGTTTTTTTTAATAACGGAGATTCTTTTAGAAAAATTTCTCGTTTCAAAAATGAAAATTCAAATGCAATTAATACATAAAAATTTATGGAGAATAGTGAATGTGAATGATAAAATAGGTAGAAAACAATTTATTGGGTTGACATAATAGAAATGATAGAGCCATAATTATTATTGATCTTGTGCTTTTTAACTTTGAATCAAACCACCTAGATCTAGACAATCACCAACGAAATTTTGAAATAATTTGAATAATATGTTTGGACCAAAGCAGTTAATGTAAATTTCTCTTTTAAACTTGAACTATTTAGATTCAAGATAGAAGATAGAATCCCTCTATCAAACCATATAAACAATTTGAGGTCTCTCATTAGACAACTAGTAGAAGTCAAGATTCCAATAGATAATGATGATGCTAAAGCTATTTTTTTAAATAATTGAAATCTACACTAAAAGATTGGAATTTATAATTCTTAAAGATGTCTAAATGAATGACTTTTAAATATAATAGAAATCCACACCAAAGAATTGAATTTCATATTTTTTAGAGATTTATGTGTTTAAGTTCTAAATCATTAAATAAATGGCTCTTTTAAGTATAACCAAAAATTTAAAGAAAAAAATAAAATTTGTTAAAACCGACCAACTAAAACTTTATTTAAGGTTATTGAAGTGCATTTCAAATATAATATACTACAAAATATATTTCAAACATTCCACATTTATTTTCTTGTACTCATTTATTTTCTTGTACTCAGATTAAATTTTTCTTTAATAGAAAAAATATGCATATATTATTATTAATAATGAAAGAATGGACAACATAAAAGACCTCTCCAAGACTAAAATCTTGAAAGAAGCAACTCAAACATGAATACAACTACAACAAAACACTACAAAGAGGAACAAATCAAACATGTTGATTTTCTTTGTACAAACTCCATTTTGTGAGATTTCGAGGAAGATCAAACCAGCTATGTGGTACTATAAAATATAAATAGAGAACAGCCTCAAGGCTAACCTTAAGTTAGCTTTACCGCATTTGACGAGGGAGGGACCAAGGGGATTCAAGTTTTCAGAATGAAATCTTTTCCATATAAAAGAGCAGTTCATGGAATTACAAAATGGGAACATAGTAAAATCTCAAGGACATGGACAAATTATACAGACCAAAAAGAATTTATAAGAAACATAATTCAGAGCTTCCAGTAAATCCCCAGTTTGTGACAAATGCCTGCCACGATACCCCAAAATAAAATCTCCGCAAAGATAACATAAAGAAGCAAGCCCAATCTTTGCGAATGCCATACATTGAAAAATATGTGCTTCTGGATCCAGTACACCTGTGCATGTGTTCAGTAGATCAGCTTCAGTTTCTTCTCTAAATCTCTTTTAATAACAACTCATATTAGACATTTAAAGAACCGGTATGCTTAACTCTTTTATTTGTTTTTCCTAAGTTTGCAGATCATGCCCATGAGAACAAGCAATTTCACATAAAACAGTAGCCATTGTACCTGAAACATTTATCCATAATGTAAATACTTACAAGAGTATTATTAGTGCCGTCGTAATACCAGCCATTTATAAAGGCCGGGAAAATTCCTTGTGCTGCCAGGACAAAGACGAGCATGGCATTCATCCCCATCCATTCCAGAAATAGAAACGGTATTCTGAATCCCCAAGATAGAACCGGTATTCCCCACAATAGAAATGGTATTCTGAATTTCCAAATATCAATCTGTAAAAATCAAAAAGAGACTTAAGGTTACATATAAAGACAGGATTGCTTAATGCGTTTTAAGGATGTCCATGTGAAAAATGGTTCACAGTAGAAATGATTAAAGATTTCAGGTCTCCTAAATGAATAAACGTTGAAAAAATTCCTTTTATTAAACTGGGTGCACTTTATAGTTACCAACATTTTGTTCCACACTTAATGATCAAATTGCCCTAAAAATGTGTCCGCATAGGATGTCAACAGTTGATAAATAAAAAACATGCAGCTTATCCCGAGATTTTATACAACCCTAAGAAAAAACACAATTCGCTAAATGCTAATCTCATGTTTTCATTGTTTCTCCAATGGAGATCTGAGTATTGATCTGTTGAAATCTAATTTTCGAGTCTGTAATTTAGAGTTTTCCCTTTAGATATCTTGAAACTCCTCGAACTGCTCATTTTGAATCGATTAATAAATTTAGGCTACAGGGGAATTCAGGCCAGAAGCCATATATTAAGCTTATAAATGCGAAGTCCATCTCATTTCTGAACATAGAAGAAATGAAAATATTATTTTCAGGTCTGATACTTTTTAGGTGCCCAAGTCACATACCAGAACATAGAAAGCTGAGAAGACAATTCCTCCTACCCCTGCTGTGAAGCAAACATAGCTGAAACTGTATAATTGCTTATTAAATGGAATAGCTACACAGACAGAAAACGGTCAATATGCATCATTTAAATCGTGCGTGCAAGTTTCAAAGGTAAGCCAAAACCTTATATAGATGAATAGTCCTATTTGCCCTTATTCTCACATGCAGGTCCCGAGAACTAAAATTCAGGGATGTTCATAGAAATGTCAGGCCAGCGTCTAGAATAGTACCATTATATACAGAAGCATGTAAGAATTTTTGAGATATAGGACTATTCACTCACCATCTGTAAAATGAAGGATAATCCCAATAATTGTCAGTCCAAATCCCATTGAAAGCCAATGCTTCAGCCTCGCAGCATGCTCCTGTGTATTAATTTGACATAGCATGTCAGAACAGTGGAAGATCTTGCTTCTTAACGTTGTATTAGCAGAAAAATTAGTTTTCATATAACCTTGAAATGAATCAGCACATGTCCATAATGGATGCCAATGACTGCACTCAGAATGGCTGATATAAAACTGCAAGCATCAAAGCATAAAAAATAGTATCAATATTACTAGTAAATTGCTCATTAGTAGACAAACTTACATTTGAATATTCTGTGGATTCAGATAAACAATAGGCATCCAATGTATAACTGAATATCACTTTTAGCAACTTTAATCCGTTTTCATCATATTCCCAGGCTTCTAGAAGTTTCCTTTGAAGCCATTTATTTGTTATAAGAGATTATACTGTACTGCTTTTTAGACTTTATCATTTGTTCTTTCTAATATTTGTGCAGACCTTAAGAATGCAAGATTCACCCCCATTCAAACTTGTGTATTGAGAAAAGGAAAACAGAGGAAGCTCATTTTCAAGAAAGCAGATCTCTGATTTTCTTTAGAACATAGAGAATCAGAAGAAAATTATTCCTAATCAGGTACGATTAAAGTTCATATTTAGATGGACTCATACCAAATGGTATAATCCATGTGCATTTAAAGCTCGGATTTTTTGGATTATTGATTTTATATAAAGGCTTTCCTAGCCAGGATTTGACTCATTGTAGTATTGAGTGTAGTAAGCAGAATGGCCTTAGGCATACCACCTTTTTAGATTAGGGTTGTACAATTGCAAGGCAGTTATGATTCAGAATAATATACTGTTTTCCATATATATTATGTTATTGTATTAATGATGGCCAGTCATACTTAGTGGTGTACACATTGTGCTGAGCTCATTTGCTATTTTCTTCGAAAGGCAGAGAGGTGTAGGATAAGAAAGATCTGTTATTTAGTCTTATAAGGACTTTGCAAAGACAGATTTTCATATGTTCTTGGATGAGTTGAGCTTTAGAGTTTTCTCCAATGAGTTAAGCACCGAAATTCAGGCTTAGCTCTATTGCTTCCATTATAAAAATGCTAGCTTTCTTTGCTTGGGTCGGGAACAATAGATCTATAAGGTCCCATTTCCCATTCTTCATTTCAGTGTTTAAACTCATTCAATTGCAATACAAGTCTAAAAATAAGTACTAATTAAAAGCCATTGCCTTTACTTCTATTTAAAAAAGTAATTCTAGATTGCTTTTGTGAAAAACCTCAAGAGTCCTTCCGGTTCGAAGGGTGCAAGGCACCAGGCTGGAGCATCCTCACGAAGGGGTCCTGATTCTGGGTAGCTAGCTGTACAAGCCTGTACTTACAATTCAAAATGTTTGTGCAGTTTAGATCGTAGCATTTCTAAAGAATAATCAACTGTAAGCATTCCAACCTTTCTGATCCGTGCAATGTATAATTTACCTTAGATCTTATCCAGACTGGTTGGCTATACAAATGATTTATTCCCCAAACTTGCCTATCAACATAACCCACAGCATTGCAAGCAGGACCTAAATGGCCTCTGATACCACATTTCACCTACCATCAACAAACCATACGTATGTTTTTCAATCATCTGTATACAGCTAAAATTGAAGGAACCAAACTCTCACAGACATGTAACTCATACCAGATAAACAAACAAATCTCAGGCCACAATTTTTCCAAACTTGCAACATACATGCGAACAGAATCCCTTGAGATAAATGATTAAATTTGCTTACTGTGAACAACTTTCCATCCTGAGGAGAATCTTCATCGTGTAACACAAAGTGCCAATCAGGAACATAAAGTCCATATAAAGTGGCAAAATAGACTATAAAAACGCATAGGCCAGCAAGCCTGACAAGCCAATAAAACCAAATAGTCAATAGGAGCAAAGCATTTCAGGCTTAAACCAAACAAAATCCCTGAACCAAACAAAATGAGATCTGTGAATATAAATTAAGGGGTTTGCTGAAAACGTCTGCAGTGATAATTTAATTTATATTTACCATTGCCAACTGTAGTATTTGAATATAGAAAAACGTCCAGGTGGTAGATCAACAGGTCTTGATTTTGTAGTTGCTATCTCTATAGGAGCACACTGAAATAAGCCAATGCTATGCACTTCTTATAGTATAATCATGTTTATGCTATTCAGTACAGAAATATATACATATATGAACTCTATATACCAGTATAAATTCTTCAATAGATCTGTGAATAGTGCATAAATTGTCTATTAGAAGTGGCATATATGTTCTGAATGAAAGAAAAACACAATTTTTACCTGAAGAATACCACACCAACGAATTTGCTTCATATCCACTCCATATGAAAGATCATCAGGAGCATGAGAATATCCTCCTGCAAGATCAAAGTTAACAAATATAGTTATATACTTCAAGAAAAAACTTTGGACCGTACATAATTGATTGTACATAGTACATACCTTGCAATATTAGTCCCCAAAAGAGAAGTTTCAAAGTTCTCACAATAACCTTCTTTACTGCAGCTCCTACGTTGGGTATTTTCTGCAAATATAGGTAAGCCAAACTGTTGTGTATGAAGCGTCTCATTCATGCATATAAAAGATATCATTACTTTAAGTAAGAAGATTTCTTATGAAGACAATCTTAATGAAATGCATCAGATTCATACACACTTCTGGGAACATCACTGTACCTATCCATTTCACCGATTTTAACATTCCCATATATAACTAAATCCTAGACAAGAGATATGTCACTGGATTTAGAGCAACAAGCTTCTAATTTTTAAAATAGAATTTAAGTAAATCTACACAACTTCAGATACACTCTTCTAGGCAGTTGAATGCAGAAGAAAAATTCAAGTCTAATTCATATGAACAAATGATACGAATGGACTGGGTACATCAAAGAAACATGGCTCTAGGAAAATTCACCGCCAACAAATTCACCTCCAACAATTCATCACCATGATAAATTGACAAATTCATCTCGTGGAAAATTCACCGCCAACAATTCACAAAGAAATTCATGACGGTGAATTTTCCATGAGATGAATTTGTCATACTGATGAATTATTGACGATGAATTGTTAAGGTAAATTTGTTGATGGTGAATTGTTGGCAGTGAATTTTCCTGAAGCCATAAACTCCTAATCTCCGACCAAAGCCAGATGGAATAAAGCAAAGATATTGATATACCTTGAGAGCAAGTGCTATAGCAACTCCTACAATGAAGAGAAAAAAGGGCATGACAAAATCTGCCAAATTACAGCCATTCCAAGGAGCATGATCTATACGCTCGTATGCACCTCCTGCATCGTCCACTAGAATCATTATCTGCAACAAATACAACATCATGTTTTAAATTCATAATTATACCTATCCGAAACAGTATCTTCAATCTTTAAATTGGATTACAGCATATAAATTTAGTACAAATACCGCAATAGTAAGGCCTCTAAACACATCCAAAGTAGCCACTCGCTTGGTCTTCTTCTGCACAGGCTGCCCGCCTTCTTGTACTGCTACTTCTTCTTTCTGTGTAATCAGCTGCTTGTCATCTTTCTCATCACCTTCTTTAAGAGCCATGCCTTCTTCCATCATTTTTTCTTGTGTCAATTTGTTCTCCATCCTTCCACAATTGTACTGTGGTGATTGGACAACTATATAACTCAGGAAAGGGGATATTAATGGATAAACTGTTAATTTATGTAGCTTGGACAGGTGTCTCCATTGTCTAGAAGTGTCATTTAATTATTTAATTATTTTCTAGAAACCTCCAGAAAAGGGCTGAGTTGTCTAGATAATTATGTAATTAAATAAATTGATTCTCCTAGAGACTTACCTGAGATCCAGTTAGTTGGGGTTTTTAGAGTCTATTTAATCTTAGCCATTGATTGAGATTAAATCATGGCCATTGGTTTTCCAATGAGAAAAGTATAAAAGGGGATCAATGGGCAATTGGAGAACACAACAACAAGTAGACTTGCAGTGATAGCAAGTAGAGATACTTGAGAAAGACTTGCAGTGATAGCAAGTAGATTTGCAGTGAGAGCAAATAGTCTTGCAGTGTTAGCAAGGGCGCAGTGATAGCGTTGGGGATAGCAGCTGTGGAATTTCAACAGGAGAAATTGAGGGAAGAATTTCCGGAGAAGAGACAACTGCCGGGCTACCGCGGTAAGGAGGCAAGCAGGTTTTGTATTCCTTAATTTGCTGAGTTCAATATAATTCCTCATCTGCGATGTGGTTTCCTCGGGGTTTTCACGGACAATTTGTCCAAAAAATATTATGTTCATTATTGTGAATGTTTTCTTCTCTATTCTTGTGAGTTTTTATTGGTGAAGTTGCAGTTGTGTTATTCTTCGATATTTGCTGAGAATTAATTTTCAGAGTCAAATAATCTATGTATTAGATAGGAGATTAATAATCATCTATGTATTGGACAACTATATAACTCAGGAAAGGGGATATTAATGGATAAACTACAACAATCTTTTAAAACAACATTTGGGTCTTGGAAATAATCAAAGGACAAGGGCACCCACAATGCACACAAGCACTGTTAAATCATGTTGTTAGCTGTGAAGCTAGCTTCTAGAACAACTACTTTATACTGGAAATAATTTCAGGGAAAGGACTATAAAAAGTACATAAAGCATACTAACACATCAAACATAATCAAGAAAAAGGATGCTAACATGAGATTAGCAGATCATGAGGTCTGCTTTTAGTATTACAACACTCTGTATAAATAATTAGAAGGCACGGAGAATTCAAAGCACATAAGCATACAAAATCATGGAAAAAGAAATTCCTCCAGCACAAGGCTAACACACCCCAAAGTCTGCTTTTGGATTGCAAAACTTGTTAGTAGATAAAGGTTCCTTTTATCTTACATTTATACATTGTAGATGAACTGGGTCCAGTTGATCCCTTGCACGTATAAATTAAAAATATATTAAAAAGTAAGTATCCAAAAGGACTGTAAGGAATATTTTCCAGAGACTACTTAGCCTCTGGAGAAAGAAGATCTGTATTTTCAAACTTTTGTATTAAGAATATAGATTCCCCGATTAATGCGTTGTCCCTAAGTAGTTGTACGAAGGTTTGTCCAAATGGCAATTCTGGGAGCACATCATGTAGTGCCCCACTTAAGCAAACTGGCTATAATGCTTGGATCCTTTCATTTGTCATGATTCTCTCATTTGGCATGATAAAGTGATTTAAGTAATTGTATGATATTCATTATTACTATTAATGTAATTATCATGGTTTAGGTTTTTAGAGATTTCTATGTTCTGATTTTCATTATGGTATTAGAATTAATGGTTTAAGCAAGTGTATAAAGATCTATTGAAGTGTAGAAGCTCACGATATTTTTTACAATCAACAAGATACCACGAGAAAGTGTTCAACGAGATTGACATTATTATGTCAAGTCATCACCACCATCCATAAATGATAACATTTGTCTTTAGCAAAGGGAGTTGACATCCACATTACTGATCTACATTGAGTTTCTAAATGCAAAGATATGTTTAGAGTTTGACCAACAAAAAAAGAAGAAAAAATATGCCCAAGCAAATTGCTTGCATAGTAACTTTAGTGGTTAAGGTGTGCTACCGGCAATATTAATTATCTTCTATCAAATAGTTGGAGTTGTTGTGTTGGAAATCCTTTTATTATTTGTTTTATTATAATTATTTATATTTTCTGGAAGAGTAGGGTGTGTAAACCATGGATATATAACATAATGGAGTTATATGATTAATTTGATCATATTGTTTCTTTTATAAGTATTCTTTTAGAAAAATTTCTAGCTTCAGCAATGAAAATTCAAATGCAACTAATAAATAAAAATTTATGGAGAATAGTGAATGAGAATGAAAAACAATGTAGAGATGCAAACAAGTTATTGGGTTGACATAATAGAGATGATAAAGTCATAATTATTATTGATCTTGTTCTTTCTAACTTTGACAATCCTGGAAAATTTGAAATAATTTGAATAAAATGTTTGGACCAAAGAAGTTAATGCAAATTTCTCTTTAAAACTTCAACTATTTAGATTCAAGATATAAGATAGAATTACTCTGTCAAGCCACATAAACAATTTAAAGTCTCTCATTAGACAACTAGCAAAAGTCAAGGCTCTAATAGACAATGATGATGTTAAAGCTACTTTGTTAAATAATTTGCCTTCTAAATACACTAATGTTATTTTTGCTCTAAGTCAATTTAAAATCTTATCAAACTCTAGAAGATATGATTTCAACACTTTTAATGGAAGAAAATATAACAAATGCATAAGATACATAAGTAGATTCTCAACATGTGAATGTATTATATTCATGAAGCAATAATAAAAGATCAAAAAAGGTAAAATTGAATGTTATTAATGTAAGAAAAAAGGTCACACAATTTGGACTCATAGAGCTCAAATCAGTAATGTCCTTAAGGGAGAACTTGAAGAAAAATCAAATGGAATTAATATAGCCTATGTTGAGGATGAGGATCCACTAGATGTTTGTGTTGAAACTTTTTTGTTTTAAAAAAATACTAGGGATGTATATTTATTTTAATAAGTCTTCACTATTGGAAGTTGGAGGCACTGAAGATTGGAGGATTTTCATCATCTTGAGTGAGCATCTCACTTAAAGATGGTATTTTTTTATGAGAAGCATATATTTTTGTTTTATCCTTTTATGTTGATAGTATTGAATGTGAAGTTTGATTTTTTGAAAACAAGAAGGGATCTAGTGTAAACTCAATATGAATTTTTTCTTAGATAGTTTGGGAGTATGTGGATCTTAGGAATTATACCCTTTCAAGGGTCATAAGACAAATTGATGGAGTATTGTGGCTCAACATAGATTGTTGTCAAATAATTTAGGAGATCTATGATTCGGAGTTTGGGGAGGTGGTAATCCATGAACTTAGGAGTTCAACATACACTCTTTCAAGGGTTACAGGACATCTTGATGGAGTTTTACTTGGTCCAAGGATGGATTTTTAAAAGAAAGACTTTTAAAAAATATGTATCTGTGTTCTTTCAATCACCATATTTTATTGTGTGAAATGTAAACCTTAAGAAATGAGAGAAAAATAAAAGGTTGAATGTATTCAATTTTACATTATAATAAAATCACCTTAATGACTTTTAATGTTTATTATTAGTATAATTAATTTGAAAAATTATTTTAAAATCTTTTTATAAAAATCATATTATAATACAAAAGAAACAACTTAATATTCAATTATTTTTATATCATTTTTACTATCATAATTTAAATCTTCCAAAAATGTCCATTGACATTTTTAAAAAACAAAGAAAAACTTGCATTTAAAAACTTAAAAACTAAAATAAAAAAAAGCTGGGAACCATATTGTTTCCATAGTTTTGGACTATTATAGTTGGCAGCATTGATTTTATCGCTGTGTTTGTCCAATACGTTGTTAATTGATACGCTTTCTTGTTACATTTTCTTGGATTTGACATTTTAACAAGAAGTCTCACAAGACAAGCTTTGGCTGCTTAATTTATATTTTTATATAATTGAAGCTGGACGTGAGTAATACTCCATTGTTTCTAACGCATATTAATGTAAATGTAGTATTAAGTACTTATTAATAATATATTTTTAGTCATATTATCTTTTTTTCCACAATATTTAACTGTCATTTATTCTTATTGTAATTCTTTGGATTTTGTTACTTTCTGTCACATTTCTAGAGAATGGAATGGGGTTGCAGATTGTTTGGGCAAATGGGCTTTTGATCATTTGCAGAATTGGAACATTGTGGATAGGGTCAACTACCCCCGGATTTGTCTCAAAAGTTGGACCACTTAGTGGAGATTGACAGGGGTGTATAATGCCCTGCTTTGTACTACTTTATTTTGGTTTGAATAAATTTTTACCCCTCTTTTAGTTGTAATTCTTTTAGCTTTAATCAATATAAAAAAAATAGCAATGTGTTTTCTATTAGATGGAGATTTGTCTTTATCTGAGAAAAAATATATGCAAGCTATGATCATTATTTAGATTTAAATTGATATTAGTAACAACTAGTTGGATCCAAATAATGGAGTTGGAGTTGAGATTAATAAAATGATAATAGAAATAGGAAAGAAGTTTTTTTTATTAGTTGAATGTAGCCATATTATATTATATTATACAATTAATATTAGAATTTTATTATTACATATGTAATGTCTTAACTTTCACATTAAGATATTAGTGGATAATATTCAAAGTTTATTATCACATTTGTAATGTCTTAATAATATTTTCACACTACAATTGTAACATATACGTATTATCAAGTATGCTTGCACACGAGACAATGTTACCAAATGAAATAATGGTGTGACCAAAATAGATGGTGGCACTATTTCATGCATGACTTCAGAACATCTACAAACGTCAATGCAAAACAAAATTAATGAAAGACTCACACAACCATTATATGATAACATCAATATGATAAAAATATGGAGATAGAGTCTCCTATTAATTGATGATAGAGAATACAGTAAAAAATTTAAAACATGCCCTTTTCACCTAAATGACATAGAAAATCCTTTTTTATCATTAAGCTTGCAATTGAACTGCTTTGTATTAATATTATCATAATTTATATTTTGTTACAAAAACCTAGCTAAGCCTTGGGCAACATGCTTTGCTAGCCTTCTATTTAGCTCTACTCTACTAAGAAAATCTAGAGCAAACATTCTATATGTAATCTTATAATTTTACACACTTTTGGAATAAATATAAAACCCAGAAAGCTTTACAACAAGTAGCGTATATTTAAGTATTTTTTAGCAAGACTTACTCTAGTACTTCCCCCTCCTCTGCCAACACCTGGTTGAGAAATGCATACATCCATTCAATTCTGAAAATGGGTTCCAGGTTGAACATCTTGCACAAGAATGAGCATCCCTTAGCCGCCTTCTCGTGATGCTGCACCAATGTGGTCATAGCAAAATTTGCCAGGAAAGGAAGCTAGAGAACTTCCTCATTACCCATGTGTAACCTTCTAAGATCCCTATAGTGAGGGATTCCATAGCCCAACCTTGCCGCTTCTAGGATCTCCTCCAGACCGTTGAGGAACTCTTTCTTTACCATTGCCTTCGCCAACCCTTGCACCATCTCCTTCGTCTTGCCTAAGTCCAGCAAGGAGGAAACAAATCCAGAAGCCACATCTATATTCACTCTATATCTATCTTCTGTTACCAGAAAATCGCCCCCAAGAACCCACTTTATAGCGGTGAGTTTTAGTCTTTGTTGTGTTTTGAAGATCATTTTGAGCCCATGGTCTGTGACTGCGCCCAAAAAAGCCATCTATCTTTTCAAGCTCACTAACCTCACCAATGTGTCAATTTTTCTTTGTCTACAGGCTCTGTGATAGAATTCATGTGTTTGGTAACCATTGCCTACTTCCTTTTAATAGACACCCAACAATCCTTTCGCATGGGAGGCCACCTAGCCAGTTTGAGAGAAAAATATAGCTATCATTATGCCAAGCTTGTTTGTGATCTATTTGGATTTTCCTTTAATATTTTGGATCACAATTGCCATGGGATTATGTAATTCGCTTGAGTGAAAAGACTAACTTGCCACTTACCACCATACGATAGCATCTTTACGTCTTATCGAACATTGATAGGAGAATATGCATTAATCACCTTGAATTTTCACTATTATCGAGATGTGGGAGTTAATTATAATGCTCGATCTTGTAAGCTCCATTTGTTGCTAGGTTGGCGAGCTTGTTTAGCTGCAATGTTGGCCTCTCTATACACATGATTAATCGTGTAAGTTCTGAACATAGCCAATTTCTCTAAAACTTTCTCTAGGCGATTTTTCAAATTCCAGTTCTGAATCAATTTTGTTCGAATAGCATTAATTATGATTGCCAAATCCTCTTCTATCTCTAGGTCCATGAGAATTTTTCCTTGGCATATCTCCAAGCCAAATAGTAGAGCTTGCATCTCTACGACATTGTTGGTTCGTTCCTGAAATGGGATGGAAGCACTACAGATTTTCCTCCTTCCCAATTGTGAATTATGCAATCAACACCAAAGGCACTAAAGTTGCCTCTTGAAGCCCTATCGAAATTTAATTTATACCAACTTTGTTTGGGATTCGACCAACAAGCCTTTGCTCTTGCTTTAGCCACTTTCACTCCACTCGGTCCAACCACTTGTAGCTCGGCCTTAGATCGTGCCAACACTTTGTTATGTCATTTTCCCATTTTGTCCGTGATTTGTTGTTCAAACTTTTATTTTGTATCCGATTGTTGACTACTTCCACAATAGCAGCCTCCAATTTGTTCAAAAAAGATGATATACACATTTCTTTCCCTTAAGGAAAATTCTTTGATTGTGCTCCTTCTACATCTCCCATGTATAGTTAATGATGGGTTAATTAACTAAAGACATGAGAATGTTGCATTCTTATATGGATTTGGCCAACCTTTAAACAAACTCAAAATGTCACTTGGTAGGGAACTCATCCAACCAAGCTTAGTGCATAACCATCTCAAATACTCTTGTGAAATTTTACAATCGAGAAGAAGGTGATTTGTACCTTCCTCGCACTTGTACAAATTGGGCAACGTGATAGGCCATTGAAACCTAATTTTTGGAATATGTTTGTTGTTAATATCCTTCCTTGAAGGACTAACCACATGAAAACCCTAGCTTTGGGAAGACATAGGTTGTTCCAACATAAATGAATTGTGATCTTTGTTTTGCCAATACAACCTTCAAGCAATATGTACCCATCTCTTGTATTATATTGACCATTGTTTACACCATTCCATACCAACTTGCCTTCCCCATGAAGAAGGGCTATCCTTCTGCTTTTTAGAATCTCTTCTAGGAGCAATACCTCTTGCTTTGGAATGTTCAAATGATTACATTTCTTCTAGGACCACCTAGTTATTCCATCTGCTTGACATACTTTCACATAGTTTCCTACCTTATCGCCCCAATCTTGTTCTAACGATCTTCTTAGCTAGTTCAAGCCATCTATTGTTGCTAAAGGAATGTAAATTCCTCGGGATTCTTCCCAAAAAAGAGTTATTTGGCCATTATGAACGTCCTAGGTTAGATAGTCATTTAAATACTAATAATCTATTATTGATGATGAAATTCCAAATACTTGAACCCTAGGGGAGTTGAGCTACAATCAATATATTGGTTGGAGTTGTGTTATCTAGATATTTATGTTACAATATTTTGGCCCATTTTAGTTGAGGTTGTTTATATAGCCTCCATACCAGCTTTATGCCCATAGCTTTATTCTACAAAAGTTGTCTTTTTAGTCCAACACCACTATCCTCTCTTGGTATACAAACCTTGTCCCAAGCTATCAAGGACAATCTATCATTTTTTGAAGAACCTTGCTAGAAAAACTTCCTCAATATACTTGTTAATTTCTAATCCACACCACTCATCAATGGTAGACATGCCATCAAATATATGGGAATTGTAGCTATGATAGCTTTGATCATGGCTATCTACCCAACCCAAGGAAGTCATCTACCCTTCCAAGAAGTGGCCTGATTTGATACTCTCTCTATTAATGGATCCCATAGTCTAGTTGACCTCAGCTCAGGCACCAATGGAAGGCCCAAATAAGAGCTAGGGAACTTTCCAATCTTGAAATCAAGAATTTTGAGAATTTCTTGCTACTTTCTAGGAGGGGTTTATAAGAAGAATGTCTCTAATTTTTGGGCATTTACTTCCTGAATAGAAAACAATGAATAGTATTTCAAAATCTCTTTGAATCCCTTAGCTTTTTTTCTTTTAGCAAACCCAAACAACATTGTGTCATTAGTGAATTGTTGGTGAGTAATCAGGCTAAGGTTGCTTGTTACTTGGAAACCTTCTAGCTTTCTATAGATATGAATGCTCAATGTGGGGCCCTTCCCAAGGCATCAGCCATTATGATGAAGAGAAATGGAGATAGAGGATCCCCCTATTAGAGTCCTCGAGAGGATTCTAAGAAACCTTCAGGGGAACCATTACTAAAATTGAATATCTATGGCTTGTCATATTACTAGAGATCCTATTCATCCATCCAACTTCAAACCAAAATAAATCCTTTTAAAATGTAGAACAAAAATCTCCAATCTACCTTATCATAGGATTTCTTCATATTTAACTTTACCAACATTTGTTGTTTCCTAGTTCTTAAAGAAAATGTACAACTTCTTGGGAAATGATGACACCGTCCAAACTTGATCTCTCGGGGATAAACCTTGTTTGTTATTCTTCTATGATTTTTGGAAAAATCCTTTTTAAGTTTGTTAGCCACTACTTTAGCTAAGATTTTATAGATTGTATTACATAGTGAGATAGGGCAATTTTTTTCCAAAGAACTAGCTTGTTCTTTCTTTGGTATTAGAACTATGAAGGTGTTATTTATCTTTGTCAATGTTTTTCCTTTCTTCCTTGAATCTTCAATGGCTTCTCACACCTTGAACTATAGTTTATTATTTTTTTTGAAAGAATGAAGCTTGGGAGCCATCCAACCCAAGTGCTTTGTTCAAGTGAAAGTGTCAAAGTGCAATTTTTATTTCCTCCTTTGTGAAAGCTGCAAATAAAATTTTGTTTTGTTCTTTTCTTACTAATTTTGGGATGTTCCCCACAAAGGAATTTGGGTGACTGAGATTTGAGCCTTCTGAGTTGTTGAGTAGATTTTTAAAATATGCAACCACCTCATTTTTTATAGTTCTTGAATCTTTTGTAATTGATCTATCAACCTATTTGAGTTGGTTAATCCTATTTTGTTGCCTTCTAATTTTGGTGGAGGTGTGAAATAATTTAGAATTTTTGTCCCCTTCTTTGAGCCATACCTCTCTTGATTTTCACTTCTAAAACATTTCCTCCTTAGTGAGGATATTTACATACTTCCCCAAGAGGGTCTTCTCCTTCAAGAAATTCTCTTGGTCCAACCCAACCTTGAAGACTTCCTCATCAAGGAGATGAATCTCTTCTTCCAATTCAACCTTCGTATCAAAAGAGTTTTTGAAATGTGTTATATTTCATTCCTTCAATTTTCTCTTCATGTATTTTAACTTCTTCATTAAACAATACATTTTGGTTCCTTCAAAGACCATGTCGTTCCTCCATTTTGACAATAATTCTAGGAATTTGGGATCCTATAGCCATATTTTTTGAATTTGAAAGGGATTCTCTTTGGTTTAGCTTCACCAATTATATTCAACTGAATTGGATAGTGGTATGAGCTTGAGGTAGGGATTATGGTGCTCTCCAATATGAATGGAAATATATTGAGGTTTCCTTTGATGAGAAACCTGTCAAGTATTTTGGCAATATTACTAAAACCTAGCCTTCTATTAGTCCAAGTGAAACATCTATTCTTCATTACAACTTCAATTAAGGAGTTTTTATCCACAAAATCCTCAAAATACACTTGAGATTGTAGCCTTCTCTGCACACTCCCTAACTTGTCTTGAGTATGAAGAATTGAAGTGAAATCACCCTTGATTATACATATATCAACTGTGTCCTAAGATATGAACTCAATCTCCAACCAATTTTTTATTTTTTCTAAAGGGGAATCTGAGCCATAGACATTTATTAAACTAAATTACTTCTTATTCATAAGACTCCTAACTTTACATGTCTATTACACCCCGTTTCTCAGTTACCAGATTACTTTTACCTTTATAAGTAAATTTGACATTGAATGAAAAATTATGACTTTAATATGTTCAATGGATGAATGAAATACATGAATATGCATTATGATGTTATTGCTTTAAATGCTTTAATAATGCAAATGATATATGAAGGATAAGATTTTCATGTGATCAATTAACTACGCTTATAATGCACTAAGTTGGATGCAGGAAAGAATCAAGCTCTCCAGTAAGGAGAGGGAGAGTATTACCTAGGAGAGGAGTTTGGTATGGTAACCACTAATACATACCTACTTGAGCTATCACACACTCACAACCTAGTTTATTCAAGTTAAGTCAAATCAGTCTAGGATTCGATAAGTAAACCCTTGGTCATAGTTTTTGGGATATTTGAAATGTTTGAGTAATGGTCTTTGAATTCCTATGGTTGTTTCTTCAAGGTTTGTATTAAAGTGACTAAATCTATGTATTGGGTATATGTTTAGCTTCGTGATATATATATTGATACGTATATGCATTAAATGTATATATGTATATATACGGGGTAAGTGCAAAAAGATGGGGGGCCAAAAAGGGGGCTTAAGTGGCCACTTTTTTTTCAAATTGGGAAATACTGACCTTGGACATGAAATTGAGGATAGTTACACTCAAAATTTTGAGATGCAACAAAAACGAGGATCGTAGTGCTTCGAGTCTACTTTGTAAATTACTAAAAAAAAATTTAAATGGTAGAGATTAAGGGGTTCAAAAGAGGGGGCCACAAAAATTGGTGTTGTTTTTGTCAAAAAAGCATAACATAGCAACTTTCGTGGCTCCCTCAAAAGGTTAATTTTTTAAAGTAATTTTAAAATCAATTCTGTGAGAAATTAGCTAATAGTATGTAGTTTATGCCCAATTTTTCTGATTATTTTTTAATGAATATTTGATTTTTTACTAATTTTCAAAGTGGACACTTCTTGAAAAATAGAATTTTGGCCATGCTACTGCTATAAATTTTGAAAACTAATTGAAAAACAATTTTTTTAATGTGTAGAATGGAGTCTAGTTTCTAAAAATGTAATTTATTTGAAATTTCAATGAACGGTTAATTTATAATGAAAAAAATACCAAACGTTGGTTTTTGCAAAAAAACAAACACACAAATAAAAGAAACTATAGATCAAAGGCTTAACATTGTCAAAATGTGAAAAAAATTACATTGCTAGATAGCTAAGAGAGAGCCTAACATTACCCAGGCGTTCGATTTGTTTAGCCTTGAAACACGTGCAAACTTGATGCTTAGCATGAACGAGATTATGTGAAATATTGTAGAATTTGCAAAAACACATCTTTGGTAGAATTTGCAAAAACATATCTTTGGATGTTGGGAAGGCACTCCAAGCCTTTGGGTTGGTATTCCAAAGCAAATACCAAGCTTAAGGCTTGGGGATTCCCAAAGCAAGAAATAGCATGAGCGTGTTATAATGCGCTCACGTTATTTCTTAGATTTGACATGTTTTTTTGTGTTTGTGCCCAAGACATGTCTAGCAAGACATAACACGAGCGTGTTATAATGCGCTTGCGTTATGTATTGCTTTTTGTTAAATGCTAGTCTATTGAATGTATGTATATATATTCGTATGTTTGTATGTATATATTTGTATGTTTATATGTATGTATGTATGTACGCCTGCATGTATGTATATGTATATATGTATGTATATGTATGTATGTATGCTTGTGTGTATATAAGATTGTATATACATATGTATGTATGCTTGTATGTATGTAAGTGTGTATGTATGCCTATATGTATGTATGCATGTGTGTATGTATGTATGTATGTATGTCTGCTTATATGTATGTATGTATGTATGTATGTCTTTAGAGGGAGGGATAATTTAAAGAGAGAGAGAGAGAGAGAGAATTGTCTAGGTAGGGTAGGAGGGAGAGAGGGAGGGAGAGACATGAAAGAGGGAGATAGGTAGTGAGAGAGAGACCTAAGAGAGGGAGAGGGGGTGGAAGGGAGAGGCGTAAGAGAGAGGGGGTAGGAGAGAAGGGGTTGAAGTGAGAGGGATTTAGCTAGGTAGGGTTGGAGGGATAGAGGGAGAATGAGATAGATAAAGAGAGTGGGTGGGAGAGAGAGATAGGAGAGAAAGAGAGTTATTTAGGTAGGGTGCCAAAGGGAGAGAATTGAGAGTGTGAGGGGGGTGCGAGGGAGAGACTTGAGAGAGATAGGGAGAGAGGGAGTGCTGAGAGAGAGGAGAGGGGTGTGGGAGGAGGACCAGAGAAAGAGAGAAAGAGAGAGGGAGGGAGGGTGGAGGAGGGAGGGAGGGAGAGAGGGGTGGAGGAGAGGGACTTATCTAGGTAGGGTGGGAGGGATAGAGAGGGATTTTCCTAGGTAGGGTGCCAGAGGGAGAGACCTGAGAGAGAGGGGGGTGGGAGGGAGAGACTTGAGAGATAAGGAGAGAAAGGGAGTGCGAGAGAGAGGGAGTGGTAGAGAGAGGGAGTGATGGAGAGGGAGTGGGAGGGAGGGAGAGAGAGGGGGGTTGATTGAGTGAGAGGTACATAGAAAGAGGGAGATGGTAGATACAGACAATTAGAGAGGGTAGGAGAGAGGGAGGGAGAGAGAGGTGAGATGGATAGATAGAAAGAGAGGGATAGGGGTTGAGGTTTCAATTTATAGAGTAGAGGGTTTAATGTATAAGGTAGTGGGTAGAGGTTTTAAGCATTTAAGGGTTGAGAGGATAAGAGTTGAGGGTTTAAGAGTCGAGGGATGAGACTTAGGGTTTAAGGGTTTAGGGGTTGAGGGGTTAGGGTTGAGGGTTGAGTGTATAGGGTTGAGAATATAGGTTTTAGGGTATAGGGTTGAGGGATTATGGTTGAAGTTCCAATGTATAGGGTATAGATGGTTGAGAATTGAGGATTCGTGGTTTAATGTAGATTGTAGAGGGTAGAGGGTTAAGGGTTTAAGGGTTGAAGGTTGAAGGATTAGGGTTTAAGGGTTGAGGGATTATGGTTGAGGGATTAAGGGTTGAAGGTTTAGGGTTTAAGGGTTGAGCGATTAGGGTTGAGGGATTAAGGGTTGAGGGTTTAGCATTTAGTTTTTAGGGTAGAGAGTTTAAGGGTTGATGGTATAGGGTTGAGGAATTAGGGTTGAGAGTAGAGGGCAGAGGGTTTAGGGTTTAAGGGTTGAGGGATTAGGGTAGAAAGGGAGGGATGGAGGGAGGGAGAGATGGAGGGAGAAGTGAGATAGAGAGGAGAGAAGAGGAGGGGAGGACAAAGAGAGATGAGGGTTGAGGATGCAATGTATAGGGTAGAGGGTTGAGAATTGAGGGTATAGGGTTGAGGGATTAGGGTTGAGGGTAGAGGGTAGAGGGTTTAAGGGTTTAGGGATTAGGGTTGAGGGTAGAGGGTTTAGGGTTTAGGTTTGAGGGTATAGGGTTGAGGGTCCAATGTAAAGGGTAGAGGGTGACAGAGTGTCATGAGGTCCTATCGCTTTAGTTGAAAATGTACCAATTATATCGATTGAGTAGTGTTTGAAGGTTGTATGCAATAGGGGACACCTTGACTATCTCTCTTAGGTTTTTGAATTATTGAAATGGTTGTAAACAAAAACTTAACTAGAAAGCAATTAAACTAGAAAACGCGATTTTTTTGTAAACTAGAAAGCATGAAATGATTAAACTAGAAAGCATATAAATTACCTAAGAAGAAACACTTGCAGTAAAACTATAAAATTTAAATGAAAAAAACTAACGACTAACTGTTGATGTAAAGGTAAATTTGAAAAATTGTAACTAACAACAAGAGTGGATGCTCTAGAATTTCCAAATAAACAGAACTTTAAGATTGCAAATTTAAAACTATGACCTATAAGAATTTTTGACAGAGTTCAACACACACAAATAGCATTCGTCCAAATTTATCATGTACAGAATAAAGGAAACAACATTAAAAATGAAAATACTTATCTATCCTACGAGATCCCTCGAGTGGCCAGTTCTTGGCATTCCTACGCGTAACTCAAATCACATTTACTTTTGCATCTTCAAAATGAATCCATCCATGATGCTTCCATTGCTCAAAAATGATTAACTCATAATAGGGTTAGCAATATTTATTTATTCATGTAAAAGTGTAACATAGAGACATAGCTTAACAGTGTTCAAAGCATATCATAACATCATAATAGTATCACCATATCATTGTTTTTGGTGGTAACATATATATACTAAATTGCTAACAAAATCCTAAATTTCAGATAGTGGAAGATCACCATTGAAAAAATATTTTAACAGAATTTTAACTAACCAACTAACTGAGGTCCATAACATAAAACATATTAAAAGCTCAGAGTGGAGTTGTAAAGTTTTTAAACAGAAAGCATTAAATAGACTTGTTCCACTATGCATGCCTAAATTTTTGATGCCTAGACTTCCGACGCTCTATCTTCAACTACTTGAAATCCGCTTTAAAGTCCACTCGGTTGTACATAATGTCTTGTACAATGACTTAAAGCTATACCATTATATCAACATTAGTCGTCTAATTTCAATTGATTTAGGAAATAAAGATTTATACATTTTTTTACAAAAAAGTAAGCAATTATTAATCCTAAAAATAAACAATTGGTTGGGCCAAAGTGATTGGTAAGAACAACAAAATGGTTTTTAGCTTATTATAATTATGAGGTTATTTATACCTCATCAGAGGGTATAGGGGTTGATGGTTTAGGGTTTAAGGGTTGAGGGTTGAGGGATTAAGGGTTGAGGGTTGAGGGTTTAATGTATAGGGTAAAGGGTAGAGGGTAGAGGGTATAGGGTTTAAGAGTTGAGGGATTAAGGGTTAAGGGATTAGGGTAGATATTTTAAGGGTTTAATGGTTTAGGGTATAGGGTTGAGGGATTAGGGTTGAGGGTAGAGGGTATTGGGTTGAGGGTTGAGGGTTTAAGGGTTGAGGGTTTAAGGTTGAGGATAGAGGGTTGAGGGTATAGGATAGAGGGATTAGGGTTGAGGGTCCAATGTATAGGGTAGAGGGTATAGAGGTTAAGGGTTTAGGGTTTAAGGGTTGAGGGTTGAGGGATTAAGGGTTTAGGGTTTGAGGTTTGAGGGTTTAGGGATTAGGGTTGAGAGAGTAAGGGTTTAGAGATTAAAATTTGAGGGTTTAGGGTAGAGGGTTTAAGGATTTAAGGGTTGAGGGCTTAGGTTTGAGGGATTAGGGTTGGGTTTAAGGTTGATGGTTGAGGGTTGAGGGTTGAGGGTTTAAGGGTTTAAGGCTTGAGGGCTTAGGTTTGAGGGATTAGGGTTGAGGGTTTAAGGTATTGGGTAGAGGGTAGAGGGTAGAGGATAGAGGGTAGAGGGTTGAGGGTATAAACACCATCTCTTAATTGTTAGGGGTTGAAAGGCCCATAAACTATGAACACCATCTTTACTTCTTTGTGCTTACAGGAAGTTAAAGAATCAATAACATTCATCAAAGTCACCTTAACTAGCTTCACCTTGCTATCTTCGACCATATCTCTAACAAAATGATACTGTACATCAATGTGCTTGGTCCTAGCATGAAATGTTGGGTTCTTAGCTAGACATATCACACTCTAACTCTCACAATAAATTATCATTACACTTTAAATTTTATTCCAATATTTGAACACGGTATCTTAAGCCAAATGGCTTCTTTACAAGCATGAGTAGTTGCCATATACTTAGTTTCAGTAATAGACGAAACAACCACAACTTGTCATTTACGCATCCAACTAATTGCACCATCGAATAAAGTAAACACATAAGCACTGGTGGATTGTATGATATCAACATCACCTACCCATTATGAATCCACATAACCATGAATATCAAGGAAAATCTCATCTTCAATAAAATTATTATGATAACACAAGAAATAATTTGAGGTACCACACAAATATCTGAAGACTCTTTTAACTACATCCCAATGAACTCTACCAATATTAGACATACATTTGGAAAGAACTACCACTGCTTGGGAAATTTTTGGTCTAGTGCAAACCATAACATACATCAAACTTCCAACTACACTCTAGTAAGAGACTCTTCCCATGTCTTCCATCTCTGATGGGGATGTTGGACAATATGAAATAGATAACATTGTTCTAGCTGAAAAAGGAACACACAATGGTCTACAATCTTGCATATCAAACCTCTATAAAATTGAATTGATATACCTACTTTGGCCAAGCCATAGCTTTTTATTTACTCCATCTTTTTTAATTTCCATCCCAAGAATGTGTCTAGTTGCACCAAGATCCTTCATTTCAAATTTAGTAGCAAGTTGAGATTTCAGTTCTAAAATCATACCTTTCCCTTTACCAATAAATAACATATAATGCAATAAAAAAGAAATGACCATCCATTTTATAATAAACACAATAATTTTATTTAGAGTTCTCAAATACCAAACTCAACACATATGTATCAAACTTTTGGTACCACATCATATGACTCTGTTTTAGGCCATACAAAGATTTCTTCAATTTGCAAACAAATTTACTCTTACAATTCACCACGTAATGCTCTGGATGTGTCATATAAATATCCTCCTCCAAGTCATCATGGAGGAAAGCAATTTTCACATCCATTTGTTCAACCTCTAAATCATAAGTAGTAGTAATAGAAAGAAAAAATCTAATGGATGCCATTTTTGTAACAGGAGAAAATATCTCACCATAATCAACAACCTCAACTTGAGAGTAACCTTTTGCAACCAAGCTTGATTTTTACTTCTCAATACCTCCATCTAAACCAATATTTTTCTTGGACACCCATTTCCAACCAACAAGTTTTCTTCCCTCAGGCAATGGTACAAGATCCCATGTATTTTTCTTTTTCAAAGTTGGGATTTCTTCATCCATAACAATCTTCTAGGGTTCTACATCATTCATACCTATGCCCATTCTATCAATCCGGGTTCATCCATGTTAGTATTCAAAACAAAAAATGCATCTCCAATTGTTAGGTGAATACCTTTCAGGTGCTTGTTTATGCCTTGCAGACCTACAAACAAGCTAATTTGGAGGTTCTTCATCCTCTTTCAAAGATTTGGAGCTAGATGAGCTATCCTCAATTTCTTTTCTATCCATGGGCCTTGATTCAACTGTTTTAGGTGTAGAAAGAAGTTGAATCAAATATTCCTATTTAATTTATTCTGGCTACAATGTAACAAAAGAAGGCTTAGTTTCTCTAAAAATAACACTTCTACTATATGTTACCTTCAGTGCAACAAAATGCCAAATCTTGTATCCTTTCACACCATAACTCTATCTGATGAATATATGTATTTCACAACCTTGTTCTCCAACTTTGTTTTCTTATCCTTTGGCACATGTGCATATGCCTAACAACCAAAAAATCTAAGATGTCTTTTTGAAGGCTTATGACCCGACCATGCCTCTATAGGAATCTTATCAACAAGAGCTAATGTAGGAGACCTATTAATCAGGTAACATGTAGTGGTAACAACTTCAACCTCAAACCTTTATTCTAGACTAGCACCACTCAACATAATCCTAGCCTTCTCCATCAATGTCCTATTCGTTCTTTCTGCAACTTCATTCTACTATAGAGAATATAGAGTTGTAATTTATCTATGGATACCACAATATTTACAGAATCTATCAAAATCATTAGAGCAAAATTCACTGCCATTATCAGTCCTTAAAAAAATTATTTTCTTTCCAATCTACATCTCAACCATTGGTTTAAATTATTTAAATTTGTTGAAAACTTCATATTTACTCTTTAGAAAATATACCCATGTTCTTCTATTATATTCATCAATTAATAAAAACTAATATGTGGATTTACCAATTGAAGGAACATCTACAAGACCAAACACATCAAAATGAATAAGATCTAATACACCACAAGATTTATGAGAACACGAGTAAAACTGAATGTCGTTTTTTTTTCCATAAATGCAATGCTCAATAGAAATCAAATTCAATATTACAATCAAGCAACCCTTTAACAAGGTTTTTATTTTTCAAGGTACTTAAAACCTTGTCTCTAATGTGGGAAAGTCTCTAGTGCCATAACTGGTGCAGGAGCACCTTAGGTTCAATAGGTTTGTCAGGAGTACAAGTTTTCATTTTGGTTTCCTTGTGATGATTTCATGTAATAAGGTATAGGAAGACCATTTCATGTCTTTTGGGGTCCAATTAGAGGTCTTAGTCATTGGTTGGTGTCAAAATGCAAGAACATGCAAAATCTTGTCAAGTTGCTAAATGTGACATGCAACTTTTGGTCTTCTTTTTGTAAAAGGAAAATGTAATGTTGTCTAAAGGTTGGTAACTAATGGGACAAGTGGGAAAATGTTTAAGAAGCCTTGTTCCATCAATCTTAAGGGTTGTTGATTGAATTTTGAAGTTTGAAGCAATAAAGCATCTCAATTTTTATAATTTCAACGTGTTCTTTCTTGTTCTTTTGCTTAGTATGGTGTTGTACATACTCATTGTTGCTTGAAATCAATTAGAGATGATAGGTTGGTGAATCTACTTTCTTCTACAATTTTTTTCATTTAATTTCATTAGGTATTAATAAAGTTATTGTACATTCTTTCCAAGCTGCCTTGAAACCCTAGTTTAGTGTAACAGTGAGCACAATAAAATGATTTTCTCCCCATTCCACCAGTGAAAAACTATGAAACTTGGTGGAATAGAAGTTCTTGGTGTGTTATTTGAGATATAAAGTGTGCAGAGGTTGGTTGCAAGTTGGCACATGCAGGAGCAACTTCAAGGTTTGATATCATCATGTATTAGACCTAAGAACTCATGAAAAGGTGGTGTAAAGCATTGAAAGAGGCAAGGGTGGGTTGCTTGGTAATTGGATCATGTTATGAGATGTGTGAAGACCCTGTTAGAGACAAGGAAAGGTTAAGGAAGCTTTGGAAAACATTTTTGAGGTCAAGCCCTAGTGCCAAACAAGCCTAGTCACCAAATTAGGCCTAGTTCAAACTGGGACAATCAATTTTTGACCAAGTCATTATAAAGAAACCCTAACGCATTTTGAGATATGTTTTGAATGAGCCAAAAGGGTATTTGAATATGTATTTACATTTTTATTTTGAATTCTTCTCCAAGAGTTATTCCCAAATAGGCCTTGTTGAAGTACTACTAGGGATGAAGTTAATTTGTGGAGGAAATCGCCTCGATTGATGTGCAAAGGCTCTTCAAAGGTGTTGGTTAGTTGAATTTGGTCTTGAATACCCCTGATTTGCATGAAATTGGGATCAGGGCATAGAATATTAGAGGAAAACAAAAAAGAGAGAATTGAAGTGAAGGAAAATAAAGATGCCTCCTAAGGGAAAGATAGTTGCCAAAGACATGAGTGAATTGAAAGAGAAGCATGAAAAAGAGATAAGGGAGTTAAAAGAGTTGATAGAGAATCTTCAATCCAAGCTTACTGCAGTTGAGACAAGTCAGAAAAGAGGTGTTGTCACAAGTGATATGAGTGACCGAGAAGAAGAAAAGAAAGGGAAAGAGGAAAGTTTCGAAGGGTTCGAGGAGTTGGATCCTGAAGACTTGAGATTTGCAAAGCTATTGAAGGATGTCAATGGAGAAGGTCCTAAAATAAAGATGGATCTACTAGTGTATGGAGGGAAATTGGATGGTGAAGAGATCCTATATTGGATAGGAGCAATGGATAACTACTTTGAGTATGAAGAGGTACTAGAGGAACAAAGGGTGAAATTGGCCAAGACAAAGTTGAAGGGCCTTGTTTTGCTTTGGTGGGATTTTGTATAAGATGAAAGGAGAAAGAAAGGAAGGTCTAAGATCACCTCTTGGGATACGATGGTGGCTAAAATCAAGAGTAAATTCCTACCTAATGTCTATTTTATCCAGTTCAAAAAACTCCAAAACCTGAAGCAAAAAGACATGGATGTGAAGGATTACACAGATGAGTTCTATAAGCTGACTATTAGAGTAGACCATGTGGAAGATGATGTGGAAAAGGTGGCAAGGTACATTAATGGACTGAGATACAACCTACAAGATGAACTAAGCCTCGCCACCCTAAAGATAGTAGAAGAGTGTTATCAATTGGAACTAAAGGCTGAAGATAAACTCAAGAGAAGGCAAGAGAAGCAAGGTAGGGGTAGAGGCAGAAGTTTTAGAGGAAGAGGCACATTTGGAGGTAGAGGGTAGTCCACAAAACCTCAAGAAGAAACAAGCAACAATCAAGAACAAGGTACCGATCAAAGAGGAGGATTTAGGGGAAGAAGACCAAATAATAGAGGTAGATTTGGAGGTCAAGGAAGAGGACAAGGTGGATTGACAAGTAAATGTTACAAGTGAAAAAAATTTGCAAGCCACCAAGTGTGGAAATGTACTAAAAATTAGTCTACTACCTCATATGGAGTAGAAAGGAGAAATCAAATTGTGCAAGCAGAAGACAATGAAAGTGTGAACTCCCCATCACACAAAGTTGAACCAAAAGTTGGTGAATCACTCATGGTAAGGAGAACCCTCATCAAGGTACCAATGGAGAAGAAGACACCACAAAGGAAGTCCCTCTTTAGGACAACTAGTAAGTGCTTAGGTAAAGTTTGCAAAGTTTTAGTTGATTTGGGTAGTACAAATAACTTGGTGTCTGTTCAAATGGTAGAAAAGCTTAAATTGAAGAAAATTCCTCATACCACTCCTTATACAATTTCATGGCTTAATAAGGGGTAGCAAGTAGTTGTAAATGAACAAAGTTGGGTGGAGTTCCAAATAGGAGGTTATAAAGACAAGGTTTTATGTGATATAATACCCATGGATGTGTGCCATTTTCTTTTAGGGAGACCTTGGTAGTATGACATGAAGGCACTTCATGATGGAAAGAAGAACACTTACACTATAGAGAAGGATGGGGTTTCTTATACCCTTACACCCTTAAAAGATGACAATCAAGAAGCACAAGTAGGGCCTAGTGTGATGATGTTCAATGAAAAGGAGTTCCTGAAGACCTTGGAAGAGGAGAACATGGGTTTTGCAATCATAGTGAGGCCTACATCTATCATGGAAACAGATAAGAAGAAGGAAGAGTTATATTTGGAGGTGAAACCATTGTTGAAGACATATGTTGATATTGTGGTAGATGAAATTCTTAATGCATTACCACCTATAAGAGACATTAGTCATCAAATAGACTTCATCCTAGGAGCCAGCTTACCCAACAAGGCTGCTTACAAAATGACAACAAAATGAAGAAATAAAGAGGAAAGTACAAGAACTTCTTGATAAGGGGATGATTAGGGAGAGCTTGAGTCCTTGTGTTGTTCCAACAGTCCTAGCACCCAAGAAAGGAGCAGAGTGGAGGATGTGCACTGATTCAAGGGTCATCAACAAGATTACTATAAGGTATAGATTTCCTATTCCAAGAATTGAAGATTTAATGGATTGTTTGTGGGTGCAAACTATTTCTCTAAGATTGATCTCAAGAGTGGCTACCATCATATTAGAATTAGACCTGGTGATGAGTGGAAAACAACCTTTAAAACAAATGAAGGTTTGTATGAATGGATTGTAATTCCATTTGGTTTATCTAATGCTCCTAGTAATTTTATGCGCTTGATGAATGAGGTGCTCAAACCCTTCATAGGTAAGTTTTTTGTTGTGTATCTTGATGATATTCTTGTCTTTAGAAAAACTAAAGAAGAGAATTTGCAGCATTTGTACATGGTTTTGAGGAAGCTACATGAGGAAAATCTAATGATAAACTTGAAGAAGTGTGAGTTCTTGAAAACAGAGTTGGTCTACCTTGGGTTTGTGGTGACTAATGGAACTTTGAAGATGGATCCTAGCAAAGTGGAGGAAATCTTGAATTGGCCTACACCAAAGTCATAGGCTGAGGTAAGAAGCTTTCATGGTATAGCCAGTTTTTATAATAAATTTATAAAGGGTTTCAATCACATTTGTGCTCCTATGATTGATACATTTAAATGTGATAAAATAAGGAAGTTTGTGCGGACTAATGATGCTGATAAAAGCTTTGAGTATTTGAAGAGGAGAGTGGCTAAGCAGCCTATATTGGCTTTGCCTAGTTTTGACAACGTTTTCACCATTGAATGTGATGCAAGTAACCATGCTATAGGGGTTGTATTGAGCCAAGAAAACATGCCCATTGCATTCTTCAGTGAAAAGTTGAATGAAGCCAAAAGAAGGTATTTCTCTTATGACCTTGAAATGTATGCCATGGTACAAGCATTAAATAAATGGAGACATTATTTGCTTCCTAAATAATTTATAGTGTTTACTAATAATCATGCGTTGCAATTTTTGAATAGTCAAGAAAAGCTTAGCCATAGGCATGTAAAATGGGTTGAGTACTTGCAAGGGTATACTTTTACCATAAAGCACAAGAAAGGACAATCAAATAAGGTAGTAGATGCACTAAGTAGGAGGGATTTGATGGTGAAAGAAATTTAGTGGCATAGTTTGGGAGTTGATTCCCTAAAAGATATGTACATTGATGATGAAGATTTCAAAGACATCTGTACTAGTTGCTTGTAGCCTTGTAGCAGCAGTAATGAGAAATGGTTAGATTTTTTGATTCAAGATAGTTTTTTGTTTAAAGGGGCTCAGTTATGCATTCCTAAATGTTCTATGAGGACTAACTTGATCAAATAAAATCACAATGGAAACCTTGTAGGTCCCTTTGGAATAGATAAGACTTTGGACCAGTTGAAGAGTCATTACTATTGGCCTAGAATGCAAGTTGATGTGAGGAACTTTGTGGAGAAGTGTACCATTTTCCAAAGAGCTAAAGGAACTAGAAAAAATTTGGGGTTGTATCAACCCCTTCCAATTCCCAATAGGCCATGGGAATCAATCAACATGGACTTTGTGATGGGTCTACCTAGAACTCAAAGGGGGTTTGATTCAATATATGTTGTTGTAGACAGATTTTCTAAGATGGATCACTTTATACCTTGAAAAAGTACTAATGATTCTTCTTACATAGTAGGTATCTTCTTCAAAGAGGTGGTGAGAATCCATGGTTTACCCCTTAGCATTGTTTCAGACTGGGATGGCAAGTTTGTGGGTCATTTTTGGCGAGCCTTGTGGAAGAAGTTGGGTACTAACTTGAGTTTTAGTTCTATCTATCATCCTCAAATTGATGGGCAGACTGAGGTGGTGAATAGAAGCCTTGGAAACCTTCTTATATGCTTAACCAAGGAGCATGCAACATAATGGGATCTGATTCTTACTCAAGCTAAGTTTGCATACAATGATTTTGTGAATAAGAGTGTTGGTAAAAGCCCTTTTGAAATTGTTTATGGATGCAGCCCAGGGGTGTGTTTGAGTTGAGGGATGTCAGTGGCATGGAAAGGAGGAGTGTTGAAGGAGAGGAGTTTATTGTGGCTATGCAGGAGATCCACCAACAAGTTAGAGACAATCTTCAAAAGAGTGTGGACAAATATAAGCAAAGTGCAAATCTAAAAAGAAGAGAACTTCATTTCAAAGTTGGAGACTTAGTCTTGGCACATTTGAGGAAGAAGAGATATCCTAAAATGTAGAACTCTAAGCTCCATATGAAGAGGATAGGGCCATGTAGGGTGGTGCACAAGTTTGGAGATAATGCTTACAAGATAGAGCTTCCACCCGGAGTTGCCATTTCTCCTATTTTTAATGTTTCTGACCTTTACCCTTATAAGGGGGATGTGGTTGGAGGTTCAATTTCAGGTTCTTCAATAGCTCCAGATGATGATTGAATTAGGGATCTTCCTCCAAGCAAGCCATTGGAGTTAGAATGCATTTTTGATACAAAGGAGCTCAAAAAGACAAGGCATAAGATCTATTACCAATACTTGGTAAAATGGAGAGGTCTTCCAATGGAAGATGCTTCTTCGATGACTAAAGAAGACATTGTAAAGCATGGGTATACAGTTGGAGGTCTATCCTCAAGTGGGAATTGAGCTTATTTTTCTTTGGGAGTATGGTGCAGGAGCACCTTAGGTTCAGTAGGTTTGTTAGGAGTAGAAGTTGTAATTTTGGTTTCCTTTTGATGATTTCATGTAATAAGGTCTAGGAATACCATTTCATTTCTTTTGGGGTCCAATTATATGTTTTAGTCATTTGTTGGTGTCAAAATGCAAGAACATGCAAAATCTTGTCAAGTTGCTAAATGTGACATCCAATTTTTGGTCTTCTTTTTGTAAAAGGAAAATGTAACATTGTCTAAAGGTTGTTAAATGATGGGACAAGTGGGAAAAGGTTTAAGAAGCCTTGTTCCATCGATCTTGAGGGTTGTTGATTGAAGTTTGAAGTTTGAAGCAATAAAGCATCTCAATTTTTGTAATTTCAACGTGTTATTTCCTGTTCTTTTGCTTAGTACGATGTTGTATGGACTCATTGTTGCTTGAAATCAATTAGAGATGATAGGTTGATGAATCTAATTTCTTCTAAAAAAAATTTCATTTAATTTCATTAGGTATTAAGAAATTTATTGTACATTCTTTCCAAACTGCCTTGAAACCCTAGTTTAGGGTAACAATGAGCACAATAAAATGATTTTCTCCCCATTCCACTGGTGAAAAACCATGAAACTTGGTAGAATGGTAGTTCCTAGTGTTTTATTTGATATCTCAAGTGTGTAGAGGTTGGGTTTCAAGTTGGCACGTGCAAGAGCAGCTTGAAGGTCTAATATCATCATGTATTAGACCTAAGAACTCATGAAAAGGTGGTGTAAAGCATTGAAAGAGGCAAGGGTGGGTTGCTTGGTAATTGGAGCATGTTAGAAGATGTTTGAAGACATTTTTAGAGCCAAGTAAAGGTTAAGGAAGATTTGGAAAGCCTTTTTGAGGTCAAGCCCTAGTGCCAAACAAGCCTAGTCACCAAATTAGGCCTAGTTCAAACCAAGACAATCAGTTTTTTACCAAGTCATTACAAAGCAACTCTAACCCATTTTGAGATATGTTTTGAATAAGCCAAAAGGGTATTTTAATATGTAGTTACATTTTTATTTCCAATTTTTCTCCAATATTTCTTCCCAAATAGGCCTTGTTGAAGTACTACTAGGAATGACGCTGATTTGTGGAGGAAACCACCTTGATTAATGTGAAAAGGCTCTTAAAATGTGTTGGTTAGTTGAATTTGGTCTTGAATACCCCTACTTTGCATCAATAACATAGTTTTCTCTACATGTAACATTGATTTAGAAGAAAAACACCCTTGGATACCCAAAAACCATGATCATCTGCTAACGATGAAACTGTAAAGGCTCCATAAATCAAACATATTAATTATAAACCAAAATAATATTTTAATAGATAATTGAAATGATTATCATGCATGTTAAAGAATAAAGGTATATCAAAACAAGGTTAGATAAGCAATTTATTAGCATAATTAGGAATCATAGTTATTCAAAATAGTTAAATTAAAGGTACAACATATTTGACCAACCTGATGATGCTTACATCAGAAAGGTTTGCTCATCCATGTGTCAACCACCTAGACCTACAAAGATTGTTAGTGAATAGGGGTTTTCCTTGGTCAAACCCTGTTTTGGCATTCAAACCTTGAAATGAAATGAAATAAAATAAACGAATGGATAATGACGATGTTGCATCTCATCGAAACTCTAGCATTAAGCTCTGGGTTGATCATAATAGATCTTGACTTGAATGCTTCTTGAATAATAAAATCTTCATCACAAATGTTAGCTCAAATATACATAGGATACATGCATGATGGTTTGGTATTGAGAGTTACTATTACAACAATGACAGTAAGAGTCCTTCACTCATAAAAGATTACTTTATAGAAGGTATCACTATTTAATCTTTAAAAACATTAATAAAAAAAATTCCTAATTTTCCTTCCAAGAGATAAGATATAGAATAAATGCATACTTAATAGGTTCCTTCAAGTTTCCCTTGTCTATTAAGCGGGTTCAACTAATTCATTTAATTACTCCATTCCGCATATTCAAGTCATTCTACATACGCATTCAATACACCTAAAGATTATACAATATCTTCACATAGTTCATGCTATCTAGTGGTTAGTCAATATCCTAATTTAGATAACAGTAGAGTGAATTTATCTCCATCCAGAGTAGATTCACATAAAGTCAAATAATAGAATAGGTAACCATTAAAATGTATAAAAGCATATTGAATTTTGACCAAATTATATTGAGAAGAGAACAACATTAAACACAAGGGAACCTCTGACACAAAATCTCGTTCCTATCATGTAGAATTTGTAATCAGTTGTATTTTGACAAGGTTTGGGATATAATTGTTTTTTTTTTTAACAGACACAATATTCACTACAAATTTGCTATAAAAGATATTCAACCCAAGCAAATTCCTAAGAATATGTCAATTAGTTTAACTAGGTTTCATCATTCCCTGAGAGAAGCAAGTTTTGTCTTCTGCATCTAGAGGACACAGAGGCAAAAAAAGAGTTCTAAATTTATCATATCAACAACTACCCACAAGTGAATTATGAAAGGATATTTTATTAGTAACCGTTGATTCTAACAATTCAATAGGTAGCATGTATATGCAAAAGAGTGTTGAAGAAGGAGAAGGATTTTCAGACAAATGCATTTCTATCCACTACCATTCCTTCCAATAGAAGTCTATGGTGAATATTGAGGTTGTATTTATAGCATTATCGATACTACTTCTTGTAAGTTTTCTTAGTTTAAACTCTCTGTGCAACTTGAGCTCCATGCCAAGGCTATTCCATAGGACTATCCAGACTCGATAACAAGACCATATAAACTAGTGTAAAGTCCTATACAACTAACTTTAGGCTCCTAACTCTATTCTTCCTGATAGGTCCCTCAAGAATCTCCCGGAGAGGTTATTTTTTAATCATCAAGGAGGCAACATAATAAAAAGTGATTATTTTAGTCAAGAGATTTTGGTCCTACTCAGATATTGTAAGGCTACAATATGCATAAACAAAAAAGTTAGAAATAAGTAGAACAACTCAGTTTACGTGCCTAAAAACAAATAAACTACATAAAATTTGAAAAACACTTGCATAAATCCAAACGATATGGAAGCATCCCAACTACTTACATTAACAATCCCACCTTAGTATGGTGTTACCATGCTCAAGTCATCATCATAACTTAAGTTCTGATGTGAACCTGTTCTAGAAAGATTATCAGGGACATAAGTAATCAACACCCTAGACTGAGAACTTGGGCTTAGGAAGACCAAAAACATACTCCAAGAACAACTAATGCCAATCGAGATATTCAATATAAGTTCATTTCCTTTGGTGTTCACCGTTTCAGCTACAACAATGCCATGAAAGGACGCCAAGTTAAGTAGCAGTGTAGGGAATGTGCATGATGAGAGAACATTTCTTCTCCTAAGGTTATTTAAGCATGGGGATGAGGTTTTGAGAGTATAATTAACTTGTGGACTTCTTGCTATTATTTTTGGGTTGTAATATCCATTGGTTCTGGTTCTGTGGTTGATTCGAGTGATGGAGGATTGTGGTGGTGTTGATCCTAGAATGCAGCAAACCAAGACAAGGAAACGAGAAGACAAAGATACAAATAAATAAAACATCAACAAAACTTATTCAGATGGATTTTGTTAAAAAAATAATTTGCAACTATTTGGTGCTACTTTCATTGATGTGCTTAAATAATAAATGGTATAGGTGTCAAAAACAATAGAAGTAGTGTAACAAAGGTTTGTATTACTCTAAGCATGTAAAGACCCCTCTCAAAGCACTTTGTGCATTAACCAAAATATTAAGTTATTTTTGTAAAATAAAATTATAAATAACTATCATGGATAGCAGGATATGTACAAAATGGAACAACTCACAAAATTGGTGATAACAAGAGCAACCACCAAAACTGGTAATGGGAATTCATGTTAAAATTATCACAATGACTAATTTCTATGACCTCGTATTAATATGCATTGTAATTGCCTCATATGTTAACAAATTGCATGCAAAATATTTGACAAAATGCTTCTCGAAAATATATTGATGCAAGAATAAATCCAATTCCGTTAAAAGAGAATCACAAACCGGTTCCATCATAGACATTAGTTTTCGGACCTCCTAATCAAAGATACTCCCGAACAGGAAAACTAAGAGATTTAACAAGACTATTCAGTCAACCTAAAAATAATGAAATCATCTAAGAAAACGAATTACATCATACAATACAGAAGCACAAAACTTATTATAATTTTCAAGTCAACTAAATAAAAATCAATAGATACTTACTTGGGATTCTTAGCTTAATAAACAATTGAAAGAATCTAAATTTATAGTAGATGGAAGCCGCTTCCTGAAGATTTCATTCTTCTGGTTTCTCTTTTCTTTCCTGTATTTCTTCCCTTCTCCACTGTGCTGTATTTTCAAAATCTCCATCGAAACATCCATTTTTCAGTTATATTTTCTAGAGAGCAATCTGGAAAGATTATGAAAATTCTTGTGCCCTTCCGTTATTCTTTTTCCCTTCTTTTAAAGATTTCTTTTCTGTTTTCCCATAACTGAATCTTGGAAATAATATTTTTATATTTTTATTTATTTATTTTATTTTATATAACATATTTATCTGTTGTAAATGGTAAATAATATCATTTTAATTTTATTTGCAATTTATATATATATATATATATTCAAAATAGTTAGCGAGGCGATATCATTTAATTTGTAAATAGAATTAATTATTCTAAACACCCACTCATCATCATTTATTTAATAAAATAAAATTTATAACTAAATTATAATTAATTCATTTTGTTTCATTACGCTTTTATTCCATTACTAATTAATTTAATGAAACATTCTAAAATATGAATCATAAAATAGGGGTTGTGACAGAAACCCTCACCTCTTCCACAGACTTGCTTTTCAAAGAAGTTCTATTACAATCAACAGTGCATACATCAAGCTTATACAATGTTCCATAACTAACACCTCCAATAATCACATAGCATCTCTAACGATCTTGCATCTTGCACAAGAAAATACTACCTGCACACTTGCATCTATTAGTTTGCTCACATATAACAAATTTTGTGCTAATCCAGGGATATGCAACACACCATTGGGTGATCCCACAATACTAGTTTATAATTTTTGGTCAAATTGGACATTGAACTGATTTCTTTTACTAAATCTTCACTTCTAGGTACCTATAACTGCTAAACTATGATGAATTTGAAAATGATGCAAACTAGTGATTTGTGACATTTTGTTTATAGATTCTAACTATATATTTTTTAAAAAATTTGGAATCAGATTGCACTCCTTCAAAAATTATTTTCTTAAAGTAAACACCATTTTTAAAGAGTGATGTGTACTTGCTAACACAACTTTTTTTCTATGAAGGATAAAATTCTTTTTTTTTTTAATTTAAATTCGTAACTACGATATGTAGTTCATGCAATTGGTTTCATAGAATTTCATTGAATATTATTTTCTTAATTAAGTTTTGAAGTCAAACCAGTTACAATTTAGACATAGGTTTACTTGCTAACACAACTTTTTTTGTATGTATCGAAATTCAATTTTTTTTTTGTTGGATCAGGGACATCAATATCTAGTGCATAGATATTTTTCTTTTTTTTGGATAATCTACTAGTTTTCCACATGTGCAGACCAGAGAGCTTTATTTTCGGTGAAAACCCTATGTTTAATTAAACTAAAAAAATGCATAATAAAACCAAAATATATTAAAATTATATTCGATGGATAGCTCGTTCTGAGGATTACCATCATCCAATCAGGTCTGTGATGTTGCCTCAATTTTCATCTTCAACCCGAGCTTCAAACTAATTTTTTTTGAAAAAAATGGTGGAAGAGAGGGAGAAGGGAAAATAAAAGGGGTTTCACTTGAACCCCCTTTGAGCGAAGGGGGTTCACTAGAAGGGGGTTCAAGCAAACCCCCTTTTTTCTTCCATTTTCCTTTATTTCATAAGAGAAACCCCGCCAAAAGGGGCTCGCTCAAACCTATCTTCAAAAGGGGTTTGAGACCCCACAGGGTTTTCTTAAATACCCCCCTTTGAGTGAACCCCTAAAAACCCAAATTTTTGTTTTTGAGAGCGTTTTTGCAATTTTCCTTCCTCAATGTAATTATAAACCAATTTTGTGGGATCACCCAATTAATCCTTTTTGTTCAACCATCAAGAAACCTGATTCTAATTTATCACAGCTAACAATATTTAAATATGAATCATCACCCAAGTACACCTTACCTCCATCAAATTCTTCATATTCAAAAAACCAATCTATATTGAAGGTTATATAAAAAGATGCACTCGAGTCAATTAACTATCCATCATTACCTACACGAGTTGCCAAAGCTACGATGAATGCATCACCATCTTCCTTCTCAAACTAAATCAAATCTCTTATTTTTCTTCTTCTTTTCTCCTTTACAACCCTTAAGAATATGTCCAAGCTTACCACAATTCCAACAAATAACTTTGGACTTTCCAGGAGATTTGGATCTCCCCTTGGACTTGGATTTATCACGCTTCTCATTCTTCTTGTCTTTTTCCTTAGGTCTTCCATGAACATTTAGGGCCTCCTTGGCACCAATGGATACCTTCCTCCTCATCTCTTTATAAAGCAAAGAACCCATGACATCTTAGTCTTCAATATAACAGAAGTACTCCCAATAGCCATAACAAGAGAATCCAAAGAATTAGGAAAATAGCAAAGCAAGATCTAACATTTCTCCTCCTCATCCATTTTGACACCAACTGATCCAATTAAGCCACCAACATATTAAATGCTTCTAGGTGGTCTGTAATTCATCCACCCTCTTCCATTCTTAAGGAATACAATTTCTTCCTCAAGAAAATCTTGTTCACTAAAGGTTTGGCTTAATACATCTCACCAAGTTTCTTCCATTGTTTCTGTGCAAAGGTCTCTACATGGACATTGATTAAAACAGAGTATTTCAAGCACAATTTTATTAGACCCTTGTATTTACGGTCTATAGCATCATATTGAGCAACCAAAGTAGAATTTGTAGACCTTGAAACATTGTCATCAACAACATCCCATAGATCTTGATCTATCAATAGATCCTATATCTTTAGCTTCCACATTTCAAAATTATTTCCAGAACATTTGTCCACCTCTATTCTCCCTGATGAACTTGGCATCTAAAAATTTTCGCAACAAGATCACAAAGTATCTTTTGCACAATCTCCCACTCAAATCTAGATTAGTTCAAAAAACCCAACAACCCATAACTGAAACCAAAGGTGATCAGGCTCTAATACCACTTGTAAGGAAGCTAAGGTAGTAGAACAACTTCCTACACTAATCGTGAGAGGAGGATAATGCAAAACTTTATAGATCTTTACAACAGTTACATAAACTTAAAAATAAATAAATATGCATATCATGTATACCACAACATAGTGATTTACATGGGGAAAACCCTTTCGAGAGAAAAACCCCACACTCCAAAAGCTTCCCAATATATTATTCATAAGTCATGAAGATTATAATATACTTGTAAATCAAGCTTCTCATAGTAGTATCACCAACCATAGATCTAGAGGCAACATGACCACTATCAGACTCTCAGAATACATCATAATCTATAGCTATAATACAACACCTATTAGGATTCGGGAAGATTGTAGAAGTAAACATTAACAATTATATGCAAATTAAATAACCCAAAAATAACAATGAAGAATAACACAAAAGAGATCAACACATAAATTTAACGTGGTTCACCCAATATCGGCGACATCCATAGAAACTCAGCCACCCAATTATTTTATTATCCACTGTAAAATAGATTAAAATCTCGTGAATGTTATACCACAACATACATCCCATCCACTTATAACAAGCCTTTTGGAAGCTTCTAGAATTAGGGTTTTACAAAGTTGGTAAAAAAATTAACTATTGACCCCTTGACGTGTTAATGGGAAAACCTTGACGTGTTAGCGAGAAAACCTTGACGTGTTAACAAAAAAAATTTAGACGCTACACCCCTAAACACCTGTTGTCAGGGGCTACCACCCCTGAACCCTCGCTATGCGAGGATACATTACGAGTGTACAATATTTGCATGATCAGTCGCCACATACCAATAATCTCCCACTTGGAGACTGACCAAGCTCCACACCAAACAATCTCCCACTTGGAGACTAATCCTGGACGACACCGCTACACTTGCAACTCCCATTGGATTATAGGTTTGGTTGGTTTCTTATATCCACCATTATCAGTTGTGAAGGCCAACGAAAATTGATGACGAAATCAATTTCTCCCATGTAACTTCTTTTGTGAACATATCTACAGGATTCTCACTTGTGTGAATTTTCTCTAGCTATAGTTGTCCATCCTCCAAAACTGACCATATGAAATGGTATCTAATCTATATGTGCTTAGTTTTTTAATGCAGAGCTAAATTCTTAGCAAGATGAATGAAACTTTGGTTATCAGTGTACAAAGGGCTATCTTCTTTTCATTGTCCCAATTCCTCTAGAAAATGTTGTAACCAAACCATCTCCTTGCTAGCTTTTGTAGCAACAACATATTCAGCTTCAATGGTTGAAAGCACAACCTTTTGTATTCTTGAAATCCAACTGACTACATTGCCTCCTACAATAAAAACATATCCTGTAGTACTCCTCCTTCTATCAATATCACCTTCCAGATCAAAGTCAGCATATCCTTTTAGAGTAGAATTTGTTCCTCCAAAACATAGTTTCTTTGAAGTAGTACCTCTCAAATATCGGAGAATCCATTTTACCGCATTTCAATATTCTATTCTCGGATTTCTCATATACCTGCTTACAACTCCCACTGCATTTGCAATATCTATCCTTGTGCATACCATTGCATACATCAAACTACCAATTGCTAATGCATATGGTATCTTAGACATTTTTTCTTCCTCCTCTTGTGTCTTTGGACACATCTCCTTAGTCAACTTAAAATGACTAGGAAAAGGTGTACTAATTGCTTTTGCATTTTGCATGTTAAACCTTTTCAATACATTCTCTACATACTCACTTTGAGACAAAAATAATATTTTTTTGTCCTATCCCATGTGATCCTCTTACCAAGGATTTGTTTTGTTGCACCCAAATCCTTCATAGAAAATGAATTTGCTAATTTCTACTTAAGTTCATTAATATGTTGCATGTTAGATCTTGCAACAAGCATGCCATCGACATAAAGTAGCAAGATAATATAGTTGCCATTACCCTATTTATTAAATAAATATAATAATCAAAATGATATCTTTTGTAACCTTGTTCAACCATAAAACTATCAAAATTCAAATACCATTGCCCAGATGCTTGCATCAGGCCATACAAACTCTTCTTTAACCTACACACAAATTCCTCCTTACCCTTGACCTCATATCCCTGTGGTTGTTGCATGTATATTTCCTCTTCGAAATCCCCATGGAGAAATGTTGTTTTCACATCTAATTGTTCAAGATGCAAGTCTTTCACAGCCACAAGGCTTATAATAATTCTAATAGAAGTCATCTTTACAACTAGAGAAAATTTTTCATCAAAATCTATACCTTTTTTTTGTGCAAAATATTTTACCACGAGTCTAGCCTTATATCTTTTCTTTCCTCCATCTTCTTCCTTCAACATATAAACCAATTTATTTGGCAATGCTCTTTTACTTGCAGGCAATTGGACTAAGTCCTAAGTCTGATTTTGCAACAAGGAATCCATTTCCTCTTTCATGCCTAGCTCCCACTGCTTTTTGGTATCTACCTGCATTGCTTCTTCATAACCTTCAAGTTCACTAGAATCAGTTAATAATATAGAATATAATGATGGAGAAAATATTTATGGAGGTCTAGTTATCCTTGTAGAACATCTAACTCTTGCAGGAGTCTATGGGATAACTTCTTGTTGTTGAGCATCAGGTACAACTAGATTTTTATTTTTTGGAATCTCATCCAACACCACTTATTCCTTTTTGGCCTATTCATGCTTCTTTTCCTGTAGCTAATCCTTATACATGACCTTCTCATTGGATATGACATCTTTGCTCCTAATGATTTTATGATTTTTATAATCCCATAACCAATAACCAAATTCATCTACTCCATATCTAATGAATGTACATTTTTTAGACATAGCCTCAAGCTTGGTTCTATTTTCAATATCAACATGGACAAAAGCTTCACAGCCATAGGTTTTCAAAAATGAATAGTTTACCTTTTTACCCATCCATGCTTCCTCTGGAATGCCACCATCCAAAGGATTTTATGGTCCCCTATTTATTAAATAAATAGCAGTATGTACAACATCTGCCCAAAATTGTAAGGGTAGCCTAGCATGCAATCTCATGCTTCTTGCATACTTTATAATGGTCCTATTCATCCTCTCGGGCACACCATTTTCTTGTGGGGTTCCAAGAACCATTTTCTGCCTATGAATTCCATTGTATGAACAATAATTTTCAAATTATCTACTGCAATACTTGCCTCCATTACCAGATCTGAGACACTTCAACTTTTTTCCTATCTCATTCTCAACCAAAGCTTTCCACTTTAAAAAAATTTCAAATACTTCTAATTTTTGTTTTAGAAAATAGAACCATGTTTTCCTAGTTGCATTATCAATAAAAGTAACATAATAGAAAGAGCCACCAAGAGAAGATACCTGAGCTGGTTCCCATACATCTAAATGCACAAGCTCTAATTTCTCACTCTTCTTCTCTTTCCTAACTTTGAGAAATCAAACTCTTTTATGTTTTCCATAAACACAATTTTTGTAAAACTCCAAGTCAATCTGCTTCAGACCTGGTAGCAAATTTATGGAGTGAAGCATCTTCATCCCTTTCTCACTCATGTGCCTAAGTCTATGTTGCCTCAATTCTGTTTTTGTCCTTGTAGCAAGTGCTATAACTATCTCAGTAGCAACTATTTTTGTAGTAGCTAAGGTAGAAGAAGTATTACCAGTACACAAATACAATGTTCCTACCTTTTCACCTTTAGCTATGACTAATGCACCTTTAGTGACCTTCTAGACTTTGTCTGAAAAGGTAATTGTGCAACCCTCACTACCCAGTTGTCCTATAGAAATTAAATTCCTTCTCAAATTTGGAAAATGTCTTCCCTCCTGTAGCAACCATTCATTTCCATTCTGTAACTTGATTTTTATCTTTCCTTTTCCAACAATCTGATAGGGTTCATCATCACCCAAATATACCTGTTCAAAATCACCTTTAACATAATCTACAAAATATTTCCTATGGGGTGTGGCATGAAATGAAACCCCTGAATCTTTTACCCAGGAATCATTAGCATTATCTAAACATAGAATTAAAGCATCCTACAATTTATTGCTTGCAACATTAGCTTCCTTATTGTCATCATGTTGTCTATCTCCTTGTTTTCCCTTTCGAGACCAACAATCCTTCTTCAAGTTTCTAGATTTCCACAGAGACAACAATCCATTTTCCCTCTAGATTTAGATCTATCTTTCTTTGAATTCCCTTGTGACTTTCCACAATTTGTTGGAATTTTTCCTCTCTCCTTTGTTCTTCCCCTATTCTCTACAATCAAAGCATTACCCGATGTTGAACTCTCACCTGTGCTTTTCCATTGCATTTCTTCGCTAAGGATAACACCAACAACATCATCAAATTTCAATGTATTTTAACTAGAGACAAAGTTACTTACAACCATTACCAAGCTATTCTAGCTTTTTGGCAAAGAAAATAAAACCAAGAGACTCCTCACCTCTTCATCAAAATTCAATTTTACAAAAGTTCTAAAGCTGACTGGTAATCATATTAAACTCATTTAAATGATCTATCACATATCCACCTTCAATCATTTTTAGATTAAACAAACGCTTCATGAGAAATACCTTATTTGAGGCTGAGGGTTTTTCATACAATTTAGCCAAAGCTTCCATCACATTATTTGTTGTCTTTTCTTATGATATATTGAATGCCATAGATGGTGCTAGGCACAACCAAATGGTTCCTAATGCCTTTCTATCCAGAATCTCCTATTCTTCATCGGACATCATAGCATCTTTATTTGCTTTTCCTTGCAATGGCCGCCATAGATCCTTTTGATACAAATAATCTTCCATCTGTATCTTCCATAATTGATAATTCAGGCCATTGAACTTTTCAACCTTGAATTTGCCTTCTTCCATTGATCTTGGGGCACTCAAATCTAAAGGTTTCTTGCCAATCAACCGAAATACACATGGCTCTGATATCAATTGTTATGATTCAGGAAGATTGGAGCAATAAACATTAAAAATTATATGCAAATTAAATAACCCAGAAATAACAATGAAGAATAACACAAAAGAGATCAACACAAAAATTTAGCATGGTTCACCCAATATGGGCTACATCCACAAAAATTCAGCCACCCAATGATTTTATTATCTAGTGTAAAACAAATTACAATAGATCATGAATTTCATACCACAACATACATCCCAGCCGCTTATAACAAGCCTTTTAGAAACTTCTAGAATTAGGGTTTTACAAAGTCGGTTAAAAACAACTATCGACCCCTTGACGTGTTAACAGGAAAACCTTGACGTGTTAGCGGGAAAACCTTGACATGTTAACGAAAAAATATTTCGAGGGATACGCCCCTGAACCCTCATGTCAGGGGTTGTCACCCTTGAACCCCCGAACCTTGACGAGGATAAATTATGAGTGTACAATATTTGCATGATCAGTCACCACATATCAACAATCTCCCACTTGGAGACTGATCAAGCTCCACACTAAACAACACCCTCATAAAATAAGGCTTCCTTCTAGGGCAAGTCAAGCCAACAAAATATCTATTGTTAGATCTGAGACCTAATGATGAATAGTCCAAATTTACAATAATTATTTATATACACAAAATTTGGCTTTCGGGGGTGTTGTCCCCGAGCCCCCACTGGGCATGCGGCCCTTGGACCCCTCGTGGAGAGGGGGTTAACACCCCCACACTCTCTCATGCTTACTTATCAACTATAAACCTTATGTAATAGGAAGGTTGAGACACATTTTCCCAACAATTATGCCTATTTTGCATATGTCTTAATTTGATGTATTGGTGATGGTATGGTTTTTTTATCTTTTTGAGTTGAAAAAAATAATTAAATCTTATGTGTGTTCTAAATTTAAGTGATTTTTTCTCGGATCTGTGCATGCTTGATGGCATTATGATTTGATGAGATCTAAAAATCATATGGTTAAATTCATTTCCCTAGAAGATTACATCATTGTTAACAACAATTGTGTGAACATCTAGTTGCTTAATAATGGTTTCTAAGATTTTGTTTAAACGTTCAGAATTGATTGATATAAGGGATCTTATCATTATCTATTTAGTTTAGAATTTATTCAATTCTTCCTCATTACTTTAAATATTTTGAATTTTTTCTTTTAGAATCAATCTGAAATCATTGAAAAGAGCATTTAATTGGTAAATCTACATTGTAAAATCTAAATGTGTAATTCATTGTTTGAACATTAATCTATCATTGCATGTCAAAAAATTCATTTTGAAAAAGTCTAATTTCCCAAGCCCCTTATTGAAACACATTAACAACGACCACTTTGTTGTTCCACACAGTCAAGACCTGTAGAAAGGAATCTTGGAGTAGATTTCTACTTTTCAAGAGGAACAATAACCTATTTTTTTTAGCAAGTTGTGAGTGTTAACACCACCCTCAACAATATTCTCGAGTGAATTCAAGTATCATATCATCCAATCTAGACCATAGTACCTTGGACATGAGTAATTTGGTCATCTAAGGTTTCCAAGTGTAATAATTGTGTGGTATAAGGTGCTCATAAGAAAGTTTTCTAGCATGTGTATGTTTAGTTTTGAATTTTATAAAGTGACTAATATTAGTTTTGAGTGTTTTTTAATTTTTAAAGGTATTGCAGGAGGGAAATTTACCCCCCACAACAAGAAAAATCACATCCTTTTGCAAATTTGATAGCTAAAAACAAAAAATAAGAGTTCACTTTAGATTTACTCTTTATGTACTTGATATTTTTTTTGAAAAAGTAGGTCTAAGAACTATGTTGAACTCTAAATTAGTTTTCCAACGCTGCAAGAATTATAAAAAATAGAGATCTAATTTAAAAGTTGTAAGATCGGAAGGAAAAATAAGTAGATCTAACTTTAATGGGAAATAAAACTCAATAACATAAAACTATGGAGAAAATACTTTAGCACCACTAGAAAGTACTCAAAAATATCTTATCGATGATATCTTATTTGCAAAAAAGTTGAGTTTTATGCCCAAATTATCCCTAATTCCATAAGATTTCTCTTTTGTGACAAAAAATAGATTAGGGGCTAAGAAAAGGCCCATAATCACCTAGGTGTTAGGTTTAGCCACTGGTCACTAGACATTAGCATTTGGTCACTAAACATTAGCACTTGGTCACTAATGTGACTACGAGGTAAGGGCTATAGTGGGATTAGGCAATGGAATAATGTGAAGTGATTGCAGTGACAATGATCAAATGGTCATCAAGCAACAAGTAGGTGGTGTTAGAAACCTATAAAAAAATCAGCCGCTATAAAGTTTAAACTCACCTAAAAACCATAAATATTGCTAGAAAATGTAAAACAATTCACTGCATCAATTTTTGGTATTAAAAAATTTCATAAGAGCACCAAATAAATTACGTAGTGTTGTACCCCAAATTAAAAAATTTGCTACACTTAGGCATTTTGAAGAAATGAGTAAAAGTCTTGTCAAAACTGTCAAAAAAGGTCAAAATTGGGGTTTACATGTCTTGCATGAGGGGAAAAAACTTGAAATTTTTGAAATTTGACGATTTGGGTCTGCTTAGAGCGACCAAGTCTACAAAACCCAGATCTCAAATTTTCAACCCTACTTTTTAGGAAAATTGCTATTTTTAAAAACTTTCTGAAAATAGAAATTTTTTCTGGGTTTCTTTTGAAACGAATGCTGGCAAAATTTTCTAAAAATATAAAATTTCTAAAAATAGAAATTTTGGCTTCTAGGGTTCAAACTGATTTTGATTGGTCAAAAATACTTCCTCATCAGGCTGGTGTAGCTAGAATCACAAAACGATCAGTTTTGCCCTAGTGGGTCTATTCTGCTTTTTTTAATTTCAAAAAGCATTTCGGGAGCTTCGAAGCCATTAATGGAGGTTAGTCAGCTTCCAGGTGTCAGATTCAAACATTCAAGCACTGAACAAAAGATGAGAAACAGTGGATGTGCATGCAGATCGAAGAATGGAGAAAGGAAACTGTGAAAGTTGAAAAATGCAAAATTTTGGCTAACACTGGAGACTCCAGGCACCCCAGCTCAATCTAGGCGCCTAAACCTTCATGCCTTACAAAAAAATTTCATCTCCAACAAGCAAGGCAGAGACAAGCATGTCAAACGAAGGAAGAAGTTGAAATTTGCAGAATAAAAACTAACTCTTCCAACTCTAGGTGCCCCAGAAGGAGATAGATGCCCAACTTTTCAAGGCATATGATGAAATTATGGTTTGTGCTCCCAAAAAATCTTGCTCAGATTCTTCTCAGCTCTGCAGTGAGTTTGACAATGCAGTCATTAGATCAACCAATCATCTAGAATTTGAGGTCAAACAGAGAGGTCACAACCAAGAGATATAATGCAAACCATGAAAATTTAAAGGAAAATATTCTAAGCCTGGGAACTCTAGGCACCCTAGTTAGGTGGCCAAGGGTGCCTAGCCTTTTGGAGCACTAAATCTAGTAGTTAGGGTTTGCAAATTTGCTCAATCTCTTCATAATTCCGTTAGCTTTGCAGTGGATGTCTTCGTCAGATCATCAGACTTGTTAATCGCCAACAAATCCAGATCAAGTTGAAGGTATGACATGAAGGTTCAAGTTTGATGAATGAAAATCAAGCAAAAAATGGCTAAGTCTGAAGGAGTTGGGCACCCCAGAAGGAGATAGGCGCCCAAGATTTTGAGGGCCAAAATGGATGAATTTGTAGACGAAGCCTCCAGCATGACTTCCTTAGATTTGAAGTAGCTCTCCAACACAATCATCAGCACGTTCGTCGGAGTTGATAGTCATTAGACATCGAAGGCGAAACATAAGGAAAAACATGAGCAAAATGACAAGAAGTGTCAGAACCCTGGTGGTTCTCGATTTCAAACCCTAACTGAAGTTTTGAGTTTTTTGCAAGTTTTGTGATTTTTGTGATTTTTGAGGTTTTTGCAGGCAAAATGGTATATTGCGATTTTTCTATAAATATTAAATAAATTCATAAAAAATTCAAATATGCATAGAAATCGATAGAAAGTGTTCAGAATGCAAGGCGTTTCATTTATTTCATTTCTCCTGAACTTTGCAATACACAAAAGCTGAACAATAATTAAATACAATGATTTTTATTGGAACCTGGATGGCGGCTGCTGTAGCTGGTGATGGTACGGCCAGAAAATAATATAAATCTCCTCCAGCTCGAATCTCAATGCAAATAACACAGAGTACCAAGCGCCCCCAATGTGCAATCACCAAATAACAGATGACGAAGGCATTTCCTCAGAAGAATGATAAGTACGGCCTGAAAGTACAGTTGTACGGCCTGCTGCAGCAATATGGAAAAGTATGGCCTCCTTGGGATTTGTGCCAGATCACTGAAAACTCAACTCTAATCAAGTCGCCTCTGCCTGATGATGATATCCTCTGAAAACCTCTGCCAAAATGGAGGTGTAAGCTCAATCTGTGACTTCTGGATGAAATCACCAAGTGCAATCTTCAGCTGGTATTTCACAGCCTCAGTATGCCTGATCTCTGAAGAGGTTACGTTCTCCAGAAACGATGTTCGCCAGAAACCCTAGGGTTTGCAAACTCCAAAGCTCAGATGCTCAGTAGACAAAATTGAATAATAATCAAGATAGTTCGATTTTGCCTGTGAAAGGTATATATTACTCTTTGAGAAAATTCGACCCAAACTCCATTTTAATAAATCATTTAAATTAATGATTTAAGTCACACTTTGACTTAGGAGAAATAATAAATTATTGGCGTCCCCTTTTTAATGAATATAAATACTCATTAAGTCACCTTTTAATAATATATTATAAAGTATAATTAAATACTTTATAATTAATGCCAAATAATTAAATATTTAAATATTTCAATAAAGTGACTTTAATATAAAGTCAAATTATTAAATATTTAATAACTCCTTAATTACTCCTTATTCAAAATCAACCAATCAACGGGTCGATTCGAAATGAACTAATGTGCCTCCAAAATACCACAACCTAACTTTCTAAAAAATAGAAAGTTTCAAAAGCTCGAAGATTCGCATGGCCCAACCCGCCACAATAAACCGAGCTACCAAACACCGATAATCGTCCGATGATCCTCCAGACACCCCCCTACGAGGATCGAAATTATAGGCTAACTCCTCGATAAAAGGTCAGCTAAAACGGGACATGACACCGTTCGAAATTGCTTCCTCAAGCAATCTCTGCAATACAACTGCACTGCACCACCTGGATCCCATGGATAGTACCGGACAATGTTCCTGCTGGCCACAACGAACTCCTGTAACTCCCACAACTGATCAGCAAGAATAGGATACCATTCCCTATTAACCTCAGTACGGTCCGGCATAGGATCAAGAAACTCAGAAGGAGGCAAGTCAAACGACAAGCAACACTTACCCCCTAAAACTGCACGAGATATACTATCATCCAACATATCAAGCACGTGCATGCTAGAACTGTGCACCTGAAACAAAGTGTGTACCTGCGGATCAATCACGAAGCCATATGCACTCTGCACCATATACACACTGTGATACTCCTCCGTGAGCTGAGTCTGAAACCCTAGTGCACTAGTAGGATCCCAAACGCTATCATCACTCTGCTCTAGACCAGGATCAGGTGGGTTACCCATGTCAAACTCAAAGAGTGGGTTGTCGTATGTAGATATAACATCTGTCTCAAACAATGTATTGGTCACAAACGGAACCAAACCACTGGGCTGATCCCAAACGACTGCCTCAGAACCCCCGGGGTACTGAGCATAACCATGCCTGGTCTGCACAAAATCCTCCTCCACCTTCTCGCTCTTCCCACTAACGAGAGAGATAGAACGAAGGCTGCCATCTGTAATACCCCTCAACACATATTTCTTGCCTTGTACCTCGAATCTCATCTCCATTTTAGGCAAGTTGAGGGTAAACACACTGATGTCCTGAAGCCATCTCATACCCAACACTAAATCCATCCCACCTAAGTTGACAACATAAAAGTCTGCCTGCAACTCATAATCATTCAGCATGAGAGTGAGATTACAAATCCGTCGAGTGCAAGTGAGGGTATATCCATCTGCCACCCGAACTCTGAATCCAGCGAAATCCTCTGTCTGGAGTCTACATCTGCTGACGAAGCTCTCATCAATGAAATTGTGTGTGGCTCCAGTGTCGAGCATAGCAACACATCGCTGTCCTTCCACTAATCCCCTAAACCTGAATGAGTCATCCCGTACACTAGTAGATAATACCAACGGGGATAAGTTGGCATCGGGCCCAAACTCTGTAGAGGCATTCCCGGCCTCTGCATGTTCAACTGCTGAATCATCAGACTCGTCATCATCATAGTAAACCCACATGGCGCAGTTGGCTCTGCCCTTCGGTCTCAAAGGACAATCGTGCTCCTTGCTGTAGGGTGCTTTGCACCAATAACAAAGTTGTTTCTTCCTGCATTCCTCCCGAGTTGCATCATCAATTCTCGCAACTGGTTTCCTTTTAGGCTCTGCAACTGGTGTATGACTCTCCTCAATAGGCAAGTTATTTGTTTTAGGCGGAAATTGTTTCTTCGGAGCAGCAAGCTCCATACTCCTTGCCTTCCGCATCGCCTCCTGAAGTGTAGTAGGATCAAACGCCTTGACCCAACCTCTCATGGGTTCTGTCAAACCCTCAACAAATAGTATAATGAGTCTCCGCTCAGAAATGCCAGTCACCATAACTGCAACTCTCTGAAACTCGCCAATATATGCATCCAAACTACCTGTCTGTCTGAGCTGAGCCAACTCTCTGAAATACAGTTCTGGATCCTTCTTATCGAATCTCTCTATCAGTCTGCTGGTGAACTCCTGATAGGTATTAACCGCATGATGGCCTAGTGTGTACATGCCATGGTGCCACCAATCATGCGCTACTCCGTCCAGATGTAAAGTGGCAAATTTAATTGCCTCATCCTCCTGCATAGGCCTAAGTGACAAGTAATTGTCCAATTTCTGGACCCAAGACCTAGCTGATGTCTTCTCTGACCCATCAAAATATGGCAGCGTAATCTTGCTCACCGCATACTGCAAGTCTCTATTCACCTGTGGCTGCTGCTGCTGATGCTGTGGGGGTCTACGATCAAATCTACCTCCTCCTCTGGGTTTATAGACATCTATAAACTCATGAAATGTGAGTGCCTGGATCTCTCAGGCGCTAAAGACATGTACTCGCCATGAAATTCAAGTCCCACTGACATGCCATTCTGTGAAACTCTGATGCTGTACCTGATGCTCTGCTCTTGGAGTCTGAGGTGGAGTCTCTCTAGGTAAGAAAGTAGGCTGGCCTGGCCTACGCTCCTGGTAGATCGGTGACGGCTGTCTAGGTACGGATGCCAATGGCTGATCCACTGGTGCAGTCCCGCTCGTCTGTCCAATCTGAATATAGTGTGGCTGTGTGGGCGTACACTGTCTAATGGTACCCATCAGCTGAGACATCATATCCATCATATTGTCGTGTCTCCGTCTAAACTCCTCCTCGGTGATATCACCCTTTGCATGTGCCTTCCCTGGATCTCTACGTGCCTCTGTAGGAATCTCACGATCTGCCATTAGGGTTGCAACGCTGTTCTCACTACTGTTCGAACTGGATCTGTGAATCCCTAATACCCCTGACACTGTCTGACCCTCTGGAATAGGTGGACCTGTCCAATCTTCGTCTTTTCCTGTCCCTACGCCTCTCATATACTGAATAGGTTCTCGGCTCATGAAAAGGCAAGCAAAAAGCACTCCAAATCCTGGAAAAGCACTGAAAAAGCACTGAAAAAACACAGGATGGCAGGAGATCTGTGCTCTGATACCACTGTCGGAACCCTGGTGGTTCTCGATTTCAAACCCTAACTGAAGTTTTGAGTTTTTTGCAAGTTTTGTGATTTTTGTGATTTTTGAGGTTTTTGCAGGCAAAATGGTATATTGCGATTTTTCTATAAATATTAAATAAATTCATAAAAAATTCAAATATGCATAGAAATCGATAGAAAGTGTTCAGAATGCAAGGCGTTTCATTTATTTCATTTCTCCTGAACTTTGCAATACACAAAAGTTGAACAATAATTAAATACAATGATTTTTATTGGAACCTGGATGGCGGCTGCTGTAGCTGGTGATGGTACGGCCAGAAAATAATATAAATCTCCTCCAGCTCGAATCTCAATGCAAATAACACAGAGTACCAAGCGCCCCCAATGTGCAATCACCAAATAACAGATGACGAAGGCATTTCCTCAGAAGAATGATAAGTACGGCCTGAAAGTACAGTTGTACGGCCTGCTGCAGCAATATGGAAAAGTACGGCCTCCTTGGGATTTGTGCCAGATCACTGAAAACTCAACTCTAATCAAGTCGCCTCTGCCTGATGATGATATCCTCTGAAAACCTCTGCCAAAATGGAGGTGTAAGCTCAATCTGTGACTTCTGGATGAAATCACCAAGTGCAATCTTCAGCTGGTATTTCACAGCCTCAGTATGCCTGATCTCTGAAGAGGTTACGTTCTCCAGAAACGATGTTCGCCAGAAACCCTAGGGTTTGCAAACTCCAAAGCTCAGATGCTCAGTAGACAAAATTGAATAATAATCAAGATAGTTCGATTTTGCCTGTGAAAGGTATATATTACTCTTTGAGAAAATTCGACCCAAACTCCATTTTAATAAATCATTTAAATTAATGATTTAATTCACACTTTGACTTAGGAGAAATAATAAATTATTGGCGTCCCCTTTTTAATGAATATAAATACTCATTAAGTCACCTTTTAATAATATATTATAAAGTATAATTAAATACTTTATAATTAATGCCAAATAATTAAATATTTAAATATTTCAATAAAGTGACTTTAATATAAAGTCAAATTATTAAATATTTAATAACTCCTTAATTACTCCTTATTTCTCCGTCAAATCAACCAACTGCTGAACTGGGTCGATTCTGAGCTGAAAGGCTGAACCAGGTGCCCTGCCCGAAATAGCAGCTTCTGCCTGACCTAACTTTCTAAAAATAGAAAGTTTCCTGAAAAAGCTCTCTGGAAGATTCTGCGAAGGCCCAACCTGCCACAACTGCGAAACTGGAGCTACCAAACACTGGATAACTGCCTCTGATGATCCTCTGCACACCCTGTCAGCCTACGAGGATCGAAATTATAGGCTAACTCCTCGATAAGCAGTGTCAGCTAAAACGGGGACATGACAAGAAGTCAAAAGTAAGGTGAAAAACATAGAAAATAATCTAACTCTGGAGGAGTTGGGCACCCCAGCTAGCCTGGGGCACCCAAGCTTTTGACCCCCAAAATTCAACTTTCAGGAAATGCAGCTCCCAGGAGACCCCCATCAAAATCTTCTTAGCTATCCAGTGAATCTAATAGTTAGTCGATTGGATCAATCTAGTTCCCAAAATCAAGAATTCATCAAAAGATCAAAGGGAAACAAGTAAAACTTGGAGAAAATAAAAATGGCTAACACTGGTAATGGTGGGCGCCCCAGGAGGAGATAGGCGCCCATGATTTTGAAGGTCAAAATGAAGTTTTTAGCCAAAGTTGCCTCTAGAAAAATCTCACCAGATTCGATCAAGCTCTTTGAGGAATCATTCAACTTGTTAATCAGATCAATCTGGAAGCCACAAATCAAATCCCAACTAGGGTCTAAAATAAAGAAAAAGTTGAAAGTCAGAGAAAAATGGTTGTCTGAAGAAGATAGGCGACTCCAGTCAAGAAGGGCGCCCAAGAAGCTATGCCTTAGCTAATTTTTTTTCAAATTTTCATGAAGAAGATAAAATTTCCAAGTTCAATGCACAAGCTCAGGCTAGGGTTTGAAGGAATTAAAGCAAAATAAAGTAAAATTTCTCAAGCCTAAAACTTATTTAAGATGTCTTTTCCTTCCATTTCTTCATAATTTTTGTAGGTGGTGTCCAAGGGAGAGAAGAGCAAACATAAATATTTTTTCTTTTCAGGATTCAAGAGCCAAAGCTTGCTGATTATTCTAAGTTCTTCGTAAATTTCAGAGCAACAAATAAAGAAGCTCTCTTTTTCATTCTTTTTTCATCCAGAACATCAATTCTTTGAAGGAGGTCAAGGTTTTCAATTTTCAGCAATCTGGGTTTTCTCGGTTCATGATTCTGAACAATTTTGAAGAAATTTTTCAAGTTGCAGTAGCTGCTTTTTTTCATGCATGTCCAAGGAACCATCAAAATTTTCAAAACTTGATCATCTGGGTCCTTCTAAAACACACTTCTCAACAAAATCCAGGTCTCAAATTTTTTTGGAAAATTTTAAGAATCTAGGGTTTTCTGCTTTTTCAATCAGCCTTCAATATTTTTAACATCTGATCAACTGGGTTCATCCAAAATGTGCTTCTGAACAAAACCCAAGTGCCAGCTATTTTCAAGAAAAGCTGAAGAAATTAGGGTTTGCTGCTTTTTCATTCTACACTCAAATTTTAAAAAACAGGCGATTTCGGTCTTCTTGTAATGGAATTTTGAACAAAACCCATATCTCAGATTTTTTTTGAAAAAAAATCATCTGTTTGAAGAAGAGAAAAACCAACAAGCTAAATTTAGAAAAGTCGTGCAAAACTTGTCTGAATATAGGTGAGTTTATAGTCAATCTTCAAGGTTTTTAGTATGGAGTACACTCCCCTCGAGTTCAAGACCAAATCAACACTATATCATGACTTCATCAAAACAACTGAGACTGACTTGCACCATATCAAACCCGTATTCAACTTGCAAACATTGGAAAATGCAGGAAACATTGCAGTCAGACACCTAGGTCACTCCAAACTACTTGTAGCAGCATCCATTCCTATTTCAGTGCAAATTTTGGAGTTTGCAATTGCTTGTATCAAGCATTACAATCCAGCGACTCAAGAGATTCGGTCAGTAGATGGTAGAGTGATTTGTAGCCTGAAACCATACATGATTGAAAAATGCTTCTCAATACCACCTTGGTTTAAAAGTGTAACTATCTCCAAGGAAGAATGTGAAAGGGTATGGGACATGCATAAAGAGAAATACAACAAGAAAGTTGCACAAAAGTGGATGAAAGAAAAACATAAGACTCTGCCAAAGAACATCAGGTGAGGGGAATTCAAAGATGAAATTTCTATAATAATCACCTTGCTCAACTGAATTGTTGGTCAAGAGGATGCTACAAAATTCCATCCCTAGATGTTCTATGTTATACCTCATATCACGAAGAAGACAAAATTCTATGGTTGGTCAACCTTAATCAGTGATAGCGTCCATCAACAAATAACCAAACACTTCCAAATTCACGAGTTCCATATGATCTCCCACCTTGTCTACTTAGTGGCCTTCCAAGGCAAATTGAAAGGGTTGAATACTGTGGGGTCTCTAAATGTACAACATGTTTACAATTACTACCCTTAGCTAGAGTTCACAGAGTCATCACACCATTACAAAAGGGTAAATGAGGTTTTCCTGATGCATACAATGCAAGACCTGGATAATGAGTTTCACATACACATTTCATCAACTACCTGGGTAGCAATGGCAGAATAGGAAGATTGGTTTATTCAGTTTCCTACCTTCACCTACATCAGAGTCTACAGCTTCTCCAGTGCTCCACTCATGTTGCCGAGGTACCCATCAGATGAAGTTATTTTTATGGAATTCCTACAACAAGCATATGATGTCCACACTGTTTTTCAGAATAGATAGAAGCCTGCCTTCAGTTTTCCATTTGGGTTGGGAATTTACACATGAAGATCAACAATAGATGCCAAATCCATGGGTGATGAGTTGGCTAAATTTGGTCTCAATCCATACCGTGAGAGACGATCATATGACCCTCTTGATGTCTTCGCATCCCGACTTGAGAAGAACTATGCTCATGTGCCCACACTTGAAGATTTTTGGGCCAACTGCAGAGATGAGTTCGAGGTACGGAGGCATAGTTACAACATAATCACTCTACATCAAATGAAAGATTGCTTGTCAGAGGATATCGAGGGACTTTCAGATGATGATGGATATGTACTTCTCCCAATGTACACTCAAAAATAAATTGAGCAAGAACCTCTTCCACAAGTCAACTAGGCCAACAAAGAAAACATCTCAGTGGAAGAAAGGACACACCAAGTCATTGAGTACAACAAGACTTTCTTGGTCCTTAAGAGGAAGAATTCCATTCCAACAGTAGAGCCGCCAAGAATGCAGTTATCACTTCCCTCTTCCTCCAGAGCACATCCAAAGATGAAGGGTATAAGTCAGTCTTAGGAGGGTATAAAGGGCAGAAGATCAACAAAGAATGTAAGGAGAAGGTTGGACTTCTCAAATATAGTCATATAGGAGTAGCCAATAGTTGAAACAAAAGCTCCTCCAGAAGATTCTGTACCTCAAAAGGAAACAAAAGATGTGCCTTTGACATATGATTCTCCACTATTGCCAAGGTCTTCGCCAATTCACAAATTGATCTAGAGGATGAAGAAGATGGAGTTGCAGTTGAACCTCCCAAGGAAGTTAGTTGAGATACCACATCTTGGATTGAGAGCTCCTTGGGAAGGAAGAGAAGAAGACCTTCATATCAGTTGAATTTTGATGATCTTGACAACATTTATCAGGAGGCGCCTAAAAAGAAAGCAAAGAAACAAGTTCACTTTGAGAGAAATCCTGATGGTGAGATGATCATGGGAACTACTACACCTCTTGAAGATAGAAACAAAGATGAAGTGGATGTGGATGATTTCATAATGGTTAAAGCTAATCTTGGCAAGAACACTAGGCATGCAGATGCTAGTTTGTTCAAAGTTGCATATGAAACTCTTCAAGAAAGAGTGTTGAAAGATGGAGAAGATAAGACAGCCCTCAAGGCTAAAATTCAAAAATTCAGGTACATTTCTAATCTTGTTCATGGCACTGCACAAGCTATTTAGTTGCTGCCACAAGTTCTAGAGACACTAGTTGATCATCAATAGATGAGGCAGTTGGTAATATGTGGGAAGAAAACACAAGAATGGATTGAAGGATTCATCATCAGAGGAAAAAAAATCTTGGCACAAATGTTTCAACTACGGAATAATGCTCATGAATTATGCCAAGGGATTCAATGATTTGAACAATCAATGGCAAAGGTGAAACCTAGGCACAAAATCATTATTGCAGATTTAGATACAACTTATGGCTCAATGGTTTCAAGAGAACACAAGAGGCAAATCCTTGCATGGAGAGAGCGTCACATCTTTAAGGTGAGAACCTATGAGAGGATATCTAAGGAGTTTATTGCATATAGACAAAGGGTGATTGAGGCTCTTCTGTTCATAAGTGATTTTGTTGCAGATATCCCTTCTGGATATAGTCATGATGATGGTTCCTATGTTGGACTTGACGAAGTGCAAGCCTAGTTCCAAAATGTTGTCCGTGGTAGTGAAGACAACAATTCGCTTTGTGGAAGGATGAGTCAAATTTCCACGATGTCAGTGAGGTTCAAGAAAGCGGCCAATGAGGTTGAAGATCTTTTGAGATCAATTGCAGATGGCGAAGAAATCCTAGAAAAGTGAAACTTTGCTATATAGATAGTATTGATGCACCTGACAGAGACATAGTTTCTAACTTTTTGGTGGATGTGATTGAGATTTAAAGCAATAACCATCTAGAAGCTTTCTTTCAGATTTCTTTCTATTCTCATCTCAATTCTTATCTACTCTTTGAAGAAGAGAAAGAAAACAAAATGTAATAGTTGGCATTACCTGTTTTCATGCTTTCTTAGGTGGTTAGATGCTTATCTTCTTTAGTTTTAGAAATAAAGCGCTTGCATATTGGCAAGTTGAGTTGTAAAAGCAAGGGGATTGTAGGGTTCCCTACCTCTTGCTTGTCTATAAATAAGAGCATTTTCTCATTGTTTTCTTTAACCATACTTGTGATAACAAATTGCTGAGCCTATTTTGCCTACAAATTGTTGTTGTTTAGTAGATGTTCACTTTGTGTAAGAACAAGTTTGCAAGTCTCTTTTAGCTGAATTTCTTGTTCAGTGCATGTATCTTGTGTAATCTTTGTTCTTGAGATTTGAGAAATAAAGTCTTGTGCCTATTTTTCCCTAATATAATGTCTCAAATTTTTGTTTATTGTGTTATGCTTATATGACCTCCATTTCAGCTTGCATTGAAAGTAAGTAGATGTATGTTGGAAGAAGAGTTTATCTAAATATTTTGTCAGAGAATCAAATTTTGTCCATTTCTAATTCTCTTGCTCTGCATTTACTTAATAAATTAGAAATGTCATTAGAGTATGCTAGTCATATTTGAAATTCTAAAATAGAAAATCTCAGCTACGATGCTTGATTTTTATAACCTTGTGCTCTTAGTTGAACCAAAAAGATAGGAAAATTAGTTTTAATTTACTTTCTGGAACATCATCAAAGAGGGAGATTCTCCTCCTAATTCGAAGATAAATTTATTTGTGCATAGCTGTCTGTTTCTAATTCGCATTCCAGAGGTGTGAATTAAAACGCCAACATGTAGTCCTATACATGAATGTCATAATTATTGTACAATAATGTAAGATTGTCATACATCTTGTACAAATCTGCAAAACTATACAATTTTTTCTTATGCAAATATTAATCACAAAAACAATTGCCTAAATTTTTTCCTTTTTAAATTTCAACGAATTGATAGTCAATCTTAGGGTTTTTTAGGTGTTCTAAGTGTAATGATGAGATTTATTTTTCTCTAAGATGCAAATATCTCAAAGAAAGATAGAAAGTTATAGATTTGGAGCTCTGATGCAATGTTGGACTTGATATTTAAACCCCATAGCTCCCAAAGATCACCTGCACTCAAACCATTTATTAAAAAAGAAAGAAAAATAATTGATTTTCAATGAAAACCTTGAGGATTATATTGATAGAATAATGAATGAATAGATCATATACAATCAATTACCCTTGAAAAGGATAGATAAACCTTAGATGAGGATTTAGATCGTGAAATATGTTCTAATCCTATGACTTGAGACAAAAAATCATATGATCTAAGTAATCTTAGGTAAACTAGTGTAGAAATAGACCTATTAATTAAGTAGGTATTACCTTTTTACTCTATCATTGAGATGGTGGTAAGAAATCATGTTTTAGTTGTTTGATTGAAATTTCATAGGTACACACATTTTTAGATTAAAGACAAAGAAAGAGTGAAAGAAGTGTGTCAGTTTGCAAAATTGTTTGAAGAAGATAATACATACCTAACCTCTCTTCTTGGTGATTTTTTCCCCACAAGGGTTTAAACATTTAACTTTATATAATGTTTTATTGATTTCTTTTGTTTTCGGTTTCAATTTCTAAATCCATTAGTGGTATTCTACAATTAAACACACTTAATTTAATTGTAATTCATGAAAAATCATACTTAATTTCAAATTTGCACACTTAGTTTAATATTTTCATATTGTATTAGTTTACCTTTTATTCACAATTTATTGTCATCTTTGAATCATAATTTATGTTTGTTTCTGTAAGGTTCTATATTGTCACCTTCATGAGTTAAGATTGGAACTTTTGATTTTATTGTGGCACCTTTTGATATCGAAGCGATAACACTTGAGCATAGTTTAGAGATATCATACATCTTGATCTTTCTTCTCTCATATTTCTTTTAGGAATGGAAATATATCCAACATATTTCTTCTCAAGGGGAGAAATGTTCTTTGATGATCATGTACTATTTTCAACATTCAATGTTGAACATCTACCATTAATCCATGAGATTACTTGAAGGGGGGTTGCATGGTCTCTCTTCATTCTCTATTGATGCAGGTTTGTTCTACATGTTTTCTCATTCATATCTTTTGGGGGTTTCTATTATTGTACATGAGTACCTAATCAGACCTAATTGTTGGGACCCATTTAATATTTCACTTTTCTCCTAAGTTGCACTTAAAGAGGGTGTTGGTGAAATTATTTAACTACATCTTATCATATAAATTTATTTAAGTAATTTATTTTTATTGCTTACATAGGGTAGGATAAATGAGTACATATCATTTCATTCTTTCATGAGATTTTACTTTTTCCTTTATCTTTTTATATTTAGATATTTAGTAAAAACAATAATTGTTTTTCAATTTTCTACCTCTTTCTCATCCACATATGATTTGGAATCTTGTTCACATTTCTCCTAAGTTGCACTTAAAGAGGGTGTTGGTGTAATTATTTAACTACATCTTATCATATAAATTTATTTAAGTAATTTATTTTTATTACTTACGTAGGGTAGGATAAATGAGTACATATCATTTCATTCTTTCATGAGATTTTACTTTTTCCTTTATCTTTTTATATTTAGATATTTAGTAAAAACAATAATTGTTTTTCAATTTTCTACCTCTTCCTCATCCACATATGATTTGGAATCTCGGAGTTGTAACTCTTTCCTTCCATTGAATAAATAATTTTATATCAATCTTTCTACACTCTTGATAATAAATTTTAACTAATATTTACATTCTCACTATCTATATGTTTACATCTAACTTTTTAATCTTATATAATCACCTGATGTAAACTTCAAATTTTCATTAAATCTTATACTAAATACCCTTATTTATTATATTTATTTTCTATACTTAATATTTAATTTAAAAATATATTGATCTATTTGTATTTATATATTTACAACTTATTAAATTAACTTAATTTTTTTCAATTTATTTTACACTGTTATTTAGTATTATTAATTATTAACTTTAATAATACTCAATAATTGTAATAATTAGAATATTTATATTGTTGAAAACAATTTCAAGAAATTGAAGACCTAAATTTTATCTCGACAAACACAATTAGCTTAAAAATGTTCTACTCTATCTAAACATTAAAATGCACATTTGATCGTTAATTAATTAAAATTAAAATAAACATATTTTTTATTTTTAATTAATTAATAAATACGGTCAAATAGACGCGCCCGAAATTGCAGGTTTTCTAGGGACTCAGATCCGCCTCATGTAAATTGGCTTGGAAGCCGTACCCGCCTAATTGCTTCTGAGTTGTAACTTGTTATGATCTGCCCGTTTGACTTCTGGGTGCAACTATATTTTCTTTTATTTTAAATTTAAGTTTCCAATCACCGTATAAAAACATATTAATTTAAACCATCAGATACTTCTTTGACAGTGCGGTACAATATTTTCTTTGAAAACCGAAACCAATCCGCTCCAAAAATTTTACAATGATCGGTGGAATCTTCCACTAGTACTCATTTTGGTTATCTACTTCGATGAGGTGAAGGGGCCTACCCTGCAATGGCCTCCTACGTGCTGCTGAGAAACGAAAAGGAAGAAATAATTGAATGTGCTGATAGAACTGACTCTTCCACAGTTGAAAATCGTTCGTCCGAAAATGAAGCTCAACCGCTTAAAGGAGAAGCCGTGCTCACAGAAGCTAAGGAGAGACTTAAATCGCTCGACGTTTTCCGGGGCTTAACAGTAGCTGTATGATCTAATATTCTACTACCCGTTGTTTTTTCAATTGTACATTTTGAATATTTACTTGAGATAGAGGTAGGGTTTTCATGCATTGCGATCATAGTATTTGAAACGAATTCAGTCAAAATGATTCTGATAGGTGGCGAGCAAAATTTATTTGAAGCAACGTTTTAGAGCAATTTGCAATAGTGATTCTTGCTGAGTATTTAAGGCGGAATTCGTTGTGGTCCTGAAATTGGACTTAACACTGCGAGATTCATTGTTTTCTTAAAGATACTTTCATTAAAGCCAATAATTAAACATAGCTTTCAAACCAAGTGAGTGCATTATTTGGCAATTTCAATCTAGCAAAGGGAATTCGCTGCTCTTCACTTATACTATGTGGTCTGAAATATACCTCAAGCTGAGCCAACTAATGATCAAGTTTCTCAGCATTTACGTCACCTTCATATGGTGAAGTTGAGAGGTTGATTTCAAGGTACTAGGCTGTTACAGGTCTCCTCCTCTTTGTTATTTGGCTGCTCTTTTCTCAGCCCCTCTTTTGCTTTGGAATATTGTATAGAAACTCCTAATTTTCCCACGAGGCGTTCAATAATCTTCTTCAACCTGTCAAGCTTTAGATTGAGAAATAATTGCCACATGATACATCTTCTTGGAACTTGATAAGTCTTGTTTCATCACCTTAAGGCTTTAACACTTTTTACTTGACCACAGTTCTCACTTCTCTGTTCCACTTTGTGGTCCATATCTCTGGATGCAAGGGAACCAAACAGCTTCTCCGCTTGAACCAATCCGTTCCAGTCGGGTGCATTAATATGCAAAGCCTGATCACCCCACAAGAAAGTCAAGGAACATAGCTTCTCTACCATCAATCTGATACCTAATTTGTATAGGTATTTTATAACTAAATGGGTACCATAATTGTTATCTTTCTTATCTATTTGCTGTTCTTGCTGTGTTTGCTTAAGAAAACAATCGATATACATTCTAGAAATAAGTTGTTGAAGTGCTGAAACTGAGGTAGAAAGTTGTATTCATGAACTGAAATAAAATAAGAATTGCAACACACAAAAAACTAGGCTCAACTGTAACTACTAATTAGCGCATATACTCAGGAGCACAATCATCAATAATGGAAATGTATTTTCCTCATGTGTTTTTCTTAAGTTCCATTCTTATTGAAACAACACACTAAGGTTTCAAAATAATACCAAAACAGTTCTATGGCTGGCAGCAACATTAAATTTCCTTTTGTGCAACTTGTTAGCATGCTCTAATATGCTTCCATTCATTGCAGAGCAGCAGAACAATACTCTAACCCCTTTAATGCTACCATCAACACTAGACACTTTTAATCTCAAAACAGCAATCACGCAACATAAGAGAATGCCTATTTCTCAACTTGTATGAGGATTAATTAAACATATATTAGCTGTTATAAACAAGAACTATACTTGAAAATAACTGAATATAACAATTAGATGCTTTGTTAAGTGTTTGAGTAGTAGTAGTATTTACATATAATTTAAATAAGCAGGTAATGAATCAACCATAACAAGAAAGAGATGAACAAGTGAATCTAGTTTGGAGAAATCTGATGTGGGTAAAATGCTTCCCCATCTCCTCTAGCCATATGAAGGTTTACAAGCTTGGTGCCTTCAAAATGGCCAAATATGATACCAAAAACATCAACAACAGCCGTACACTTGCACATGCAGTGGCATACTTGCTATACAAACATGCTAGGCTACTGCTCTCATCCAAACATACTTAGACTAACATGCTAGACTACTGCAGATTTATAAGAAAGGACGAGAAATGTGTTGAAGAGAGGACACAAATAGTCTCCCATACAAAGAGGCAGAAAGAGAACCAATTAATCTCCCGTTTGTTAGTTTGGTTTTTGGTATTTTGAATGTAAATGTGATGCAGAGCAGGGAGGCAACTTCCAACAGTCACAATTTAGTCAAATTTAATCAATCTTACTGCCTTTAAAACCCTAACTTAATAGCTTCTCACAATTTCTCAAATCTGGCTAGTAGCACTTCAACCAGTGAAATCCCACCATATCTTTCAACAGAAATTTCAAAACCCCAAATCAATCACTGTTCCAGACACCCATTTTCCTCTACCTTAACATATCCAATTTAGACATACACTTGTTTTGGAACATACCTTCTTAAAAATTGCTGCTACGTTGCCCCTGAACCCCCAAATAGGTCACTTTTCCAAAGCAACATTAAGAAATCCTTCACTCAAACCTCTGAACTCTTTTCCAATGCTCTCAACAGGATACAAATGGACTGAATCCACAATTTTTAGCAGTGGGAACAATCACAAATTCATCAAATTTCAAAATCTCATATAAAACCCTATTTAGGCCTACTTCCAATGAGGGTTTATTGAAACTACACATTCCAGGCCTCTACTCTGCCAACCAACTCCTCAAACACTTCAAATATGACTTGCACAAGCTATACCAACCTTTACATGACCAATTCCACAAGCCTTTATACAAACCCTACATCCAAAGCATCACTTTTCACCAAAATCTTGAAAAATTACAACTAGGGCAGCATCTTAACTTCTACAAACTGCCTTCCCTGCTCTTGGGAATCACATCAGCTCAAATTGTGCGATTCCACCAAGCTATTACAGGATTCACTGGGTGGAATGGCTTAAAACTCCATTTTACACTATCAAACCCTTAAAATCTGAGTTTTCTGGCAGTCAACAAAAAAAGTGTGATAAAAACCCCATATCTTAATGAAAATCTATGAAATAAAAACCAAAAGGGAGTTAAATCAATCCTCCATCAATCCAAGTGCATAAATGATCTTCTACAGGTCATACAAGGCCGTACTATACATTTGGAGCAGCAGATTACTTTGTGAAAACGCAAGAAAACAGTAATTTCAATATTCCAAATTCAAATTTACAATGGCTAATCTCTCTCCCAACATTCCACAAGGCTTTTTGAAGCATTACAAATATGACCATTCAATTTTCAACTGTTTCCCACCAAACAAAACCAACTAGACTCTTCAACTTCCTCTTTTTGAATTTTTGCAACATTGCAATATGACAACTTTTCCTAGATTTTGCAACATTAGCAACATTGTCCCTAAATGACTCAAATTAAATGAAAAAATGGTCTATTATGACCTTATTAGACCAACTAAACTAAAAACACCCTAAAACCAAACTCAAGACCATCACATGACCTTATTTACATAAGTTGTTTTGGTGCCCCTACACCATACACCCGGCCAGAAAAAGATCTCAAGTCCCTTTGAGGACTGCATTGCTGTAGATCGGGCTTGATCACTTCACCTTCTTGTGCTCCAAATGCTCCTTTATCTAGTAATCCTTTCCATTGGTTTAAATACTGAAGATTTGTGTAATGTCCCCGTTTTAGCTGACATTGTTTGTCGAGGAGTGAGCCTATCATTCTGATCCTCGTAGGCTGACAGATGTGTGTAGAGGATCAATTGAGGCAGTTACCCAGTGTTCTGGAACTTCATTGTTGCAGTTGTTTCAGGTTGGGCCTTCGCAGAATCCTTCAGAGTGGTTTTTCAGAGACTTTCTATTTTTAGAAAGTCTGACAAGCGGAAGCTGCTATTTTGGGCAGGGCACCTGGTTCAGCTGTTTAGCTCAGATTTGACCCAGTTCATCAGTGTGTTGGTCAGATGGAGAAATAACGGAGTATTTAATGGTTTATTAAATAATTAATGTTTTTAACTTTATATTAAAGTCACTTTATTAATTATTTAAATATTAATGGTTTTGGTGTATTATAAAGTATTTCTAATACTTTATAATAAAGTGGAATAATTAATTTAATGAATGAATATTTATTCATTAATAAAGAAGGCGCCTATTAGTAAAATATTTCTCCTAAGTCCAAACAGGCAAATTAAATCATTTATTTAAATGATTATTAAAAAGAAGGGTTTGGTCGAATTTTTCAAGAGAGCTATATAGTTACAGCTAAAGACAAATCGAACTATTATAATTTGATTATTCAATTTGTCTTCTTTTTGCTCTGAGCATTGAAGTTTGCAAAACCTAGGGTTTCAGCAGACAAACGATTTTGGAGAACGATACCTCTTCAAAATCTGGCATACTGAGACTGTGCAATACCAGTTGAAGATTGTCTACTTGGTGACTTCATTCAGAAGTTGCAGTTGAGCACATTGAATCGATTTCAGGAAGGATATTCAGAGTTACTTCATCAATTAACAGGGGCGACCTATCAGTGATTGTTTTTGCAGAGATCTGGCATCCTTTTTATTGGTCCGTACTATCTTTATTGCTGCTGCTGTACAGGCCGTACAGATCTGTACTTTCAAGGCCGTACTCTTCTTTCAGGAAGGAACGCCTTCATCTTTCAGTCTCTGGTAGAGGGATTCGGTGCGCCTAGATTATCACAGGTCTTTACAGCGTTCCGGAGCTTAGATATTTCATCTTGATGACGTGCCATTTATTACATCATTACAGGCGCTGAGAAATCGGAGTTCTTCAGAAATAAATTCATATTTTATTTCTGATTTTTGTTTTGTATATGATCACGGGATTAATAAACATATCGCCTACCTTCTCAGTCAATATTTAAACACATTCAACACATTCTGCAGTTTATTTTGAATTTTTAAGCATTTAAGTAAATCCTTAGCTTCCTTGATATTTTGAAACCTCAAAACACAAAATACAAAACCAACAAAACAAACAATATCGGTGATTTTCGATTTAGGGTTTGAGATTTGAGAATCACACAGATTCTTCTGATGGTATGAGCCTGAGATTCTGCCATCCACATGCTTTTTGATTCTTTCCAGTCGAGTGCTTTTTAGTTGCTTTTTCATGACGGAGAGATATCATTCCATATACTAAGGGTGTAGGGGCAGGCAGTCGAGTTGGGCGGTCCACTGGGTTCCCCGAAGGTGAGGCAGTGTCGGGAGTAGGCATTCCGCGGATCTGGCTCCAGCCAGCAGTGAGCAGTTCTTAAGCAACTCTAATAAGCGGTTAGTGAAATTCCTCTGACTCGTAGGGATTGGGAAAGAGGGCATCTGACATTCACAGTCAAGGGAGTTTAGGTAGCGAGCGCGATATGGTGGATATGATGTCCTGGTTGACCAAATTTACTATGATGATGTATCTCCATCGGCGCTATATCGGTCGGACGGTCAGTGGGGCGCAGAGTGGATCGACCTCACAGCGGTAGGCAAGTCTACTCAGGGCGTAGGCCGGACCATTTCTTGCAAAGACCCCACCTCAGAGCTTGAGCGTGAGGGAGCAGCAGTGGAGTTTCAGTCACATAATGGCATGTCAGTAGCAGATGTGACGAGGTTTCACGGTGAGTACCTATCATTGGCACCTGAGATCAGGAAGGCATTATCGTTTCATGAGTTTATGGATGTTCATAAACCTAGAGGAGGAGGCAGATTCGATCGTAGAGCTCCTCAGCATCAGCAGCCATAGCCACAGGTGAACAGGGACTTGCAGTATGCAGTTAGCAAGATCACCTTGCCCTATTTTGATGGGTCTGATAAGACATCAGCAAGGTCTTGGGTCCAGAAATTGGACAATTATCTTTCACTGAGACCTATGCAGGAGGATGAGGCCATTAAGTTTGCTACTTTGCATCTTGATGGGCTGGCGCATGATTGGTGGCATCATGGCATGTACACACTTGGCCATCATGCAATCAATACTTACCAGGAGTTCACCACCAGGCTCATAGAGCGTTTTGATAAGAAGGATCCAGAACTCTACTTCAGGGAGCTAGCTCAGCTTAGGCAGACAGGTAGTTTGGATTCTTATATTGGTGAGTTTCAGAGAGTTGCAGTCATGGTGATAGGCATATCAGAACGGAGACTCATTATACTCTTCGTTGAGGGTTTGACAGAGCCAATGAGAGGTTGGGTCAAGGCATTTGATCCTCCTACTCTTCAGGAGGCGATGCGGAAGGCAAGGAGTATGGAGCTTGCTGCTTCGAAGAAACAATTTCAGCCTAAAACAAACAGCTTGCCTGTTGAGGAGAGTCATACACCAGTTGCAGAACTAAAAAGGAAAACAGCTGCAAGAATTGATGATGCAACTCGTGATGAATTGAGAAGGAAACAACTTTGTTATTGGTGCAAAGAACCCTACAGCAAGGAGCATGATTGTCCTTTGAGATCGAAGGGAAGAGCAAACCGCGCCATGTGGGTTTACTATGAGGATGTTGAGTCTGAGGATTTAGATCAGCAGGTTGTTTCAGAACATGCAGAGGCCGGGAATGCCTCTATGGAGTTTGGGCCCGATGCCAACTTGTCCCCGTTGGTATTCTCTGCTAGTGTACAAGATGATTCATTCAGGTTTAGGGGACTAGTGGATGGACAGCGATGTATTGCTATGCTTGACATCGGAGCCACACACAATTTCATTGATGAGAGCTTCGTCAACAGATGCAGGCTCCAGACAGAGGACTTCGCTTGATTCAGAGTTCGGGTGGCAGATGGATATACACTCACTTGCACTCGACGAGTTTGTAATCTCACCCTCATGCTGAATGACTATGAGTTGCAGGCAGACTTTTATGTAGTCAACCTGGGTGGGATGGATTTAGTGTTGGGTATGAGATGGCTTCAGGACATTAGTGTGTTCACCCTCAACTTGCCTAAAATGGAGATGAGTTTTGAGGTACAGGGCAAGAAATATGTATTGAGGGGGATTATAGATGGGAGCCTACGTTCTATCTCTCTCGTTAGTGGGAAGAGTGATGATAGTGTTTGGGATCCTACTTGTGCACTGGGATTTCAGACTCAGCTTTCAGAGAAGTTTTATAGTGAGTACACGGTGCAGAGTGTATATGGTTTCATGTTTGATTCACACATACACGATTTATTTCAGGTGCACAGTTTTGGTATGCACGTGCTTGATATGTTGGATGACAGTATATCTCGTGCAGTCTTAGGGAGTAAGTATTGCTTGCAGTTTGACTTGCTTCCTCTTGAGTTTCTTGATCCTATGACAGACAACACTGAGGTTGATAGGGAATGGTATTCTATTCTTGTTGATCAGTTGTGGGAGTTACAGGAGTCAGTTGTGGCCAGTGGGAACATTGTCCGGCACTATCCTTGGGATCCAGGTGGTGCGGCGCGTCTGTATTTGCAGAGATTGCTTGAGGACAAGCAATTTCAGGGAGGGCGGACTGTAATGTCCCCGTTTTAGCTGACATTGTTTGTCGAGGAGTGAGCCTATCATTCTAATCCTCGTAGGCTGACAGATGTGTGCAGAGGATCAATTGAGGCAGTTACCCAGTGTTCTGGAGCTTCATTGTTGCAGTTGTTTCAGGTTGGGCCTTCGCAGAATCCTTCAGAGTGGTTTTTCAGAGACTTTCTATTTTTAGAAAGTCTGACAAGCGGAAGTTGCTATTTTGGGCAGGGCACCTGGTTCAGCTGTTTAGCTCAGATTTGACCCAGTTCATCAGTGTGTTGGTCAGATGGAGAAATAACGAAGTATTTAATGGTTTATTAAATAATTAATGTTTTTGACTTTATATTAAAGTCACTTTATTAATTATTTAAATATTAATGGTTTTGGCGTATTATAAAGTATTTCTAATACTTTATAATAAAGTGGAATAATTAATTGAATGAATGAATATTTATTCATTAATAAAGAAGGCGCCTATTAGTAAAATATTTCTCCTAAGTCCAAACAAGCAAATTAAATCATTTATTTAAATGATTATTAAAAAGAAGGGTTTGGTCGAATTTTTCAAGAGAGCTATATATTTACAGCTAAAGACAAATCGAACTATTATAATTTGATTATTCAATTTGTCTTCTTTTTGCTCTGAGCATTGAAGTTTGCAAAACCTAGGGTTTCAGTAGACAAACAATTTTGGAGAACGATACCTCTTCAAAATCTGGCATACTGAGACTGTGCAATACCAGTTGAAGATTGTCTACTTGGTGACTTCATTCAGAAGTTGCAGTTGAGCACATTGAATCGATTTTAGGAAGGATATTCAGAGTTACTTCATCAATTAACAGGGGTGACCTATCAGTGATTGTTTTTGCAGAGATCTGGCATCCTTTTTATTGGTCCATACTATCTTTATTGCTGCTGCTGTACAGGCCGTACAGATCTGTACTTTCAAGGCCGTACTCTTCTTTCAGGAAGGAACGCCTTCATCTTTCAGTCTCTGGCAGAGGGATTCAGTGTGCCTAGATTATCTGGAGTCTTTGCAACATTTTCAGAGCTTAGATATTCATCTATACATTCAGCCGTACCATTTTATTCTGTCATTCTGGCGCCTACAAGAGAAATCAGGTTCTTTAGAAAATAAATTCATATTTCATTCATTTGTTCGATTTTTACATTGTATATGATCTGGAGAGTTAATAAACATATGCGCCTACCTTCTTTGATCAATATTGAAGCACATTCACTGTTCTATGATTTATTTTGAATTTTTTAAGCATTTATTAAGTAAATTGCAGCTTCCTTGTTATTTGTCAAAAACCTCAAAAACACAAAAAAATACAAAAACCAACAAAACAAACAATATCAGTGATTTTCAGTTAGGGTTTCGGGGTTGAGAATCACCTGGATTCTTACAATTTGCATTGTGCTTTTCATTTGTAGACTCCTTACCACCTAGAAATTTTTCCATCTTCACAAGCTGACCTGTTGTAGCCCTTTTATCCTTCCCTTATCATAAATTGTTGTAGAACTTGCTTGAACACCTGCAAATATACCACTCCCAACTTTGTTTTGAACTACTCTCTGCTTTACTCTTGTTACACACTTGAAATCACCTACATGTTCTTGGCATTCACCTTGTTTCATTCCATCCTTTGCCTTCATTTCTTCTTTCAGATTCTCTGCCCCTAGTGCCACTATCTTATCAGGCTCCCAAACCTCTGTACCATCAAGTTTACCAACCTCTGTCTTGACAAAATTTAATTGCCCTTTAGCCTCTTTTACAATCATTGAACAAAGCACTGTCCCTACCATAATCACAACATGCTTTTCTAACCCATCTCGCACTTCTACAATCAATTCATCCTTGAACTTCTCTTCATCTATTTTTAACACCAAATCATCTTCTTTTCCCTCATAGATTGAAGCATTCTCCAAACCTATTGTCCTAGTATCTTCAAGCCTTGAAGTGGCTGCAATCCTCCTCATATTTGTCTTCCTCAAGCTTTACAAACTCTTTCTTGCCTAACATGATTACCTTTACTGCCTTACCCTGTCCTTTATCATCCTCTTGCAATGGCGTTAAAGTGAAAATGTTTCCATCTTTCTCAATCTGATGAGTATTGTTTCTTCCATCATAACTTGCATGTCTATCAAACTGCCAAGGTCTTTCAAGCAGCAATGGCAACAATCCATGGGCAACACATCACAAAGAATCTTGTCCTTATATCCACCAATGTTAAACTCAACCAAAGCTTGTTCATTCATCAAAATGGATTGATCATCATTCAACCATGACACTTTGTAGGGTGTTTCATCAAGAATCTTTTCCAATTTCAGTTTATCAACCATTTCATTAGACACCATGCTATCAGTACTTCCTGAATCTATTACCACTTTGGATACCTTTGCATTTGCAGGTGGTCTTGAAAAGTGTTCTCCTTTGTGTCATCTCCTTCTCCTTGGATGCTTTTAGTAGTGTTCTTCTCACCATCAAGAGTTCCCCAACTTCTGGAGCAGCAAGCTGATTAGGAGAGCTTACACTTTCACAATCATCCTCTTGCATCAATTGAACTCTTTTATCACCACCACTTGAAGTAGAACCTTGTTTCTTTGGACACTTCCATGCTTGATGACCAAACTGATTGCAATGGTAACATCTTCCTAAAAATGAGCTTGAACCTTTATCTCCACCAAATCTTCCTTTGAAGCCTCTAAAACCACCTCTTTGATCAGCAACTTGGTCTTTGTTTTTGCTTGCATCTTCTTGCTCTTCATAGGTCTGCCTTGTACCTCTTCCTCTATTACTACTGCCTTTGCCTCTTCCTTGTCTTTCTTGCCTTCTTTTTATTCTTTCCTCTGCCTTGATAGCAAATTGAAAACACTCCTCAACTGTCCTAGGTGTATTAAGACCAATTTCATCTTGAATGTTGAATCTAAGGCCATTTAGATACCTTGCAACCTTTTCTACCTCATCTTCAGTGTGTCCTGCTCTAATACTCTGTCTACGAAACTCTTCAGTGTATGCCATCACATCTAACTCCTTTTGCTTTAAATTTTGTAGCTTCCTAAAGGTTTGTATTGCATAATCTGTAGGTAGAAATTGTGCCTTCACCTTCGCTACCATTTCTTGGACATAATTCCACCACGTTAGGGCAGGGTCCTTCAATTTGGTTTTTGCAAATTTCACCTTCTTATTGTCTTCTACCTCCTCAAATTCAAAGAAATTATCAAGAGCATCTATCCAACCCAATACTTCTTCATTGTCCATCTTTCCACCGTACATAGGCACTTCAACTTTAACCATTCTCATCTCTTCAGGGTCCAAGTCCTCATCATCATGGACTCCTACTGGAGGGTTTTCACTCTCACCCTCACCCTCTTTATCACTTTGGTCACCATTGACGATTCTTCTTCTTTGGTTCTTCTCCCCAGCTGCTATTCTGGCAAGGGCAGCTTCATGAGACTCCTTATAAAGCCTCACTTCCTTTGCATATTGTTCCTTTCGTTCTCTAACTTCTTTGGCCGTTGGATTGTTCTTTGGAGGCATCTTGTCCTTCAATTTGCAACTCTTCACTTCTTCAAACTACAACCTTTCACCTTCAAGAGATCTAACACCTATGCTTTGATATCAATTGATGCAGATCAGGGAGGCAACTTCCAACAGTCACAATTTAGTCAAATTTAATCAATCTTACTACCTTTAAAACCCTAGCTCAGTAGCTTCTCACAATTTCTCAAATCTGGCTAGTAGCACTTCAACCGGTGAAATCCCACCATATCTTTCAACAGAAATTTCAAAACCCCAAATCAATCACTGTTCCAAACACCCATTTTCCTCTACCTTAACATATCCAATTTAGACATACACTTGTTTTGGAACATACCTTCTTAAAAATTGCTGCTACGCCGCCCCTGAACCCCCAAATAGGTCACTTTTCCAAAGCAACATTAAGAAATCCTTCACTCAAACCTCCAAACTCTTTTCCAATGCTCTCAACTGGATACAAATGGACTGAATCCACAATTTTTAGCGGTGGGAACAATCACAAATTCATCAAATCTCAAAATCTCATATAAAACCTTATTAAGGCCTACTTCCAATGAGGGTTTATTGAAACTACGCATTCCAGGCCTCTACTCTGCCAACCAACTCCTCAAACACTTCAAATATGATTTGCACAAGCTATACCAACCTTTACATGACCAATTCCACAAGCCTTTATACAAACCCTACATCCAAAGCATCACTTTTCACCAAAATGTTGAAAAATTACTACTAAGGCAGCATCTTAACTGCCTTCCCTACTCTTGGGAATCACATCAACTCAAAACCAATATCTAATTGTGCCATTCCACCAAGCTATTATAGAATTCATCAGGTGGAATGGCCTAAAACTCCATTTTACACTATCAAACCCTTAAAATCTGAGTTTTCTGGCAGCCAACAGAAAAAGTGTGATAAAAACCCTAAATCTTAATGAAAATCTATGAAATAAAAACCAAAAGGGAGTTAAATCAATCCTCCATCAATCCAAGTGCATAAATGATCTTCTACAGGCCGTACAAGGCCGTACTATACGTTGGAGCAGCAGATTACTTTGTGAAAACGCAGGAAAACAGTAATTTCAATATTCCAAATTCAAATTTACAATGGCCAATCTCTCTCCCAATGTTCCAAAAGGCTTTTTAAAGCATTACAAACATAACTATTCAGTTTTCAACTGTTTCCCACTGAACAAAACCAACTAGATTCTTCAACTTCCACTTTTTGCACCTCTTTTTGCATTTTTGCAACCACAACTTTTCCTAGATTTGCAACATTAGCAACATTGTACCTAAATGACTCAAATTACATGACAAATGGTCTATTATGACCTTATTAGATCAACTAAACTAAAAACACCCTAAAACTAAACTCAAGACCATCACATGACCTTATTTACATAAGTTGTTTTGGTGCCCCTGCACCAAAATGGAATAGTTTTGGTTGCAGTCAAACTAATCTTGCTCCACAATGACACTTTCATCTACAGTCGAATAGTTTCCTTTGTGGTTAAACTTTTCACTATAGACAAATTCAGAAATTCTCCTATTTTGTTCCTGGAAGTTGGTTGGATTACTGCAAAATCCCAGTGCACTTGTTCCCTCTGTTTTGAAACTCACTTTGGAAACTTTGTCTTGCTCAATTTTGTCAAATGGGGTGAAATTTTTTTTGAACCACTTATTGAGGCTCCCAAACCAAGAAGTACAATTGATTAACCATTTAACCAACTGAATTTTGAGCAATTTTTGGATCCAAATTTGAATCACACCATCCAAACTAGAAGGATTCTGGTCCCACAAAATCTTTATAATGAAAATCCAAGGATTTACTTTGTATCTTTTCAATTTTCAAATGGTACACCTTTCTTAGCATTTTTCATTCTCAATGAGTGGCAACTTTTTTTTTCTCTTGTGGAGCCTTTTGTTCCAGGTTGCTGCCCTGCAAAATTAAATTGGTTATGAAGTCCATAATGCCCTTGTGTACTTGCTGAAAGACCATCCTTGTACTCTATGGTATCTTAGTCTTGGTTTTACACTCTTTTGGTTGCCTTAGCTTGTTCCTTGTAGCCCCTTTTCTTCAAATGCTAGAGTAGTTATCTCTTTCTTGGAGATTTTTTCTTCACCACCTTTCTTGCTGTCCACGTGCTCACAAGAAGTGATACAACACACATGATTAAGTGAAAGGTGAAACTCACAAATACAGCTTCTCTACAAACTATTCCACATCTTGAGTCTTATCACACATAATAAGTGATACAACATAGATGATTAAGTGAAAGGCGTAACTTACAACTTGTCTATGGACTATAGACATCTTGGGTCTTATCACTCATACTCTACATTGACAACAAATGCAATATATGCATGTAAAAAATTACATATCTGCCCACATTTTGGAATTTTCAATTTAAACTTTGCATCTACAAATGCAGATGTGCATTTACGAAAATTCCTTCAACAAAGTTGATACGGATGCTAAAACACACCCGTCAAGTCAGCAGTTTTTAAATAATGTTATTACCTCCAAGTGCCTTCTCATCTTACAAAAAATGGGCAAATATGCAACTTCTCTTAGATCATGGGAGAAATTCTGAGGTTTATGAGCATACCTGTAGATGCCCAACAATGTGTGACTATTGGATGAAGATTAGTTTGGTAATCTGTTGCAACCATGATTTACATGCATATGACAATTTGTTTGGTAATTTGTTGCAATTATGACTTACATGCCTATGGCAATTCAAAATACATTGTACAAGAGTTGGTACATCTTCTACGACTTATTCTGTATACCACAATAAGCTTTTATTTACAAACATGCTACTTACACACTAAAAATAGTATCTCATCAATGTGATGCCAAAATAAAAGCTACTACTACTTTGATGCTGAAATGAGAATAATACATCCATGCGACAATCATTGTGATGCTCCAAAATGTATTCTACAATGATGATATTGGTTCCAAAAATCTTATACTTGCTTGGAGAAATGAGTAACAATTATTATGGCCTCGATGATGTTGAGACATACCTCCTTGATATGGACTAGTGTTGTGAGAGAGAAAATGGGGAAAATGGGCATACACATTGAAATATTTGTACATGCTTATTTTTTAATAAGTGAGGAAGTTACATTGGTTGTAATTTAAATAATTAGTATATATGTTATTAGGCATGAAAGAATTGCAACTATGTCTTTCATTAAACCTTATTGCTAAACATTGTCTAATACTCTCCTTAATGACTCAATCAAAGATCACAGATTGTCTCGGAATTTTACAAATCTATCAATCCCAAGTGATTTAGTCATTATCTACAGACTGCTCCTGAGTGGCAGAAGAATGAAGACAAATATGCTCACTATTAGCTAGATTTAGTAATGGTAAACCTCAATGTGCTTGATTTGTGCATTATATACTGGGTTCTTCATTTACTTCAAAGCATTTTGGTTATTGCTGTATAGGGGTGTATAGGAGCGAATTTGTACCCCTCTTGCAAATTCCCCTTTTACACCCTTCACTTAAGAAAAATCAAATCCGACCATGTAATTCCACGTCCTCATTCCAAACTCCATCCACTTGGTGCTTGTTTTTAGTGCGGTTGAGGAATCTCTGTCGGGGACACGCGCGCGACGCATGGACGTTTGCGTGGCGTGCTGCCGTCTTGACAAGATTCCTGCCTTTGGAATTTGTAGAGGCATTACGTTCTCCATTGGGGCCGAAGCGTAACGCTTCTATGCCTTCTTGCCGACCTTTGAACAACTCTTTTCCTCCCAATTCATCTTGAAATGGCTATCTTTCATCTTCATTCCATCTTCTTCACATCCTTTACACATTCATTCGATCTAGCTTCACGTTTTGCTCCATGCTCTTGCAACCTCAAGCTACTTGCTGCACTATTGGCTTCATGATTCCAACATCACAACATTCTTCACATCTACCACAAAAGCTGCAACTTGGTGTCTTGTGAGACTGCTTTCGGCGTTGTTGCAGCCACGTCGACTTTGCCACAGTTGTTGTCTTGCATTCCTCTCTCATTGGCCTTGAGTGCCTTTGGTTGAGGGTGGTATTGCTTTCTTACTATTACTTTGTTGTTGTGTTTCTCGTAGCGTTCGGTAATTTACTTTCCAACATACTTTCTTTATCTTTTTTCTATCTGTCTATCTGGCTATATGTGGAGGTGGAAACACCAAAACGGGGGTTTGATTGCGGCAAGCCCTGAAACAGCCCCAACATTTTTCTTGTCTTGGCTATGTGGAGGTACTCGTTCGTGTGGAGCTAGCTGGCGAATTGGACTCTTCGTGAGTTAATCTTCACCACCTTCGTTCTTGTCATTTCATATCGTCTTTCTTGTTATTTCCATCATTTTGTCATTTAGCATTTCTATTATTACTTTACATCTCAACATCTAAGCTGTTAGTAGGTCTTCTGTTATTCTCACTGTCCTTTTGCACATTTTGTCTATATAGACGCCAGCGCACCTGGGAGACGACAGCGCACCGCACTGTCATTCCTGATCTGCGCTGCTGTCCTCTGGTAGAGAGCTGTTTGAGGTATAGTTTGGATTCCAGAAACCTACTCACTTAGCCCCACCAAAACTCTCGGGTTAGCAGAGTGACAAAAGCACTGAGTGTGCTCTTCATTCTCTATCCCTAGCATAAAACACCTGTGCGGTTGAGGTAGATTAGGGCAGCCTTCAACTCTTGGCTCTCTGTGACCTGGAGCCTTGGTGTGGTTGGTCCCCCTCCTCTACAAAGGGTTTGGTGTGACCAGATCTGATTGTAAGTCACATGGTATTTGTTGCAACAATATGGCCTCACAACTTGCACTAATGGTCTCTTAGATAGATATATTAATGTGAATATGATGATGGTCTTTTCTTCTCTTCTATTTTAAATTCATTAAATCGTGGATGAATCTATCATTCATATTTCTCAATACAATGCTGCTCTTTCCTTTTCTCCCCATTCAATATGAGCTCAAAAAGTGTTTAAGAATCTTAATGATCAATTCTAAGGGAAAAGTTAGACAATTGATGAATGTGAGTTCTATTATAGTTGGCAATGTTTTTTTAGACAATTTGAAATTTTCTGATTCTCATTGATTACATGCAGCTTATGATACTTGTTGATGATGCTGGAGGTGCATTACCTGCTATAAATCATTCCCCTTGGGATGGTGTAACACTTGCAGATTTCGTCATGCCATTTTTTCTGTTCATTGTTGGTGTAGCCCTTGGGCTGGTGTACAAGGTATTTAAAGTAATTTTATTTATTGCTTCCTTCTTCTTCTTCATTTGTTTGGTAAAGGTTCAAGTGCTTTATATTAAATTATGCAAAATTCACATCAGATGCATGTCAACTCATTTACAGAACAAAATGATGAGCTGTCCATAAGCCAACGTACATATTTTAGCACTGCACAGAAATATCAGCTTACATAATAGAACAAGAAATAATAAATCCTGAAAGTCCTCCTTAATTATGTACAGCCTAGACATCGTCAGCCTTGAAACTAACTGCATTTAAGTTGTAATTCCTGCAGGGAAAATCAATCCCATTAGCTGAGATCTGCAACATTTCTCTCTAATCCTTCCACTTTTGCAGCATGAGATGATATATTTGGATGTTCTAGGTTGTTGATTGACCTTGAGTTGAGCTAGAGCTTCCAGCATGAGGAGCATGATGTTTGTTATGTTTTGCTCATTCCTGTATGGCTTCTTGCACCAAGCTCTTAATGGGACCATAAAATAGAATCTTCTCAATATTACTAAGACAAAGCTGTTAATAGCCATTGTTTCTTGTCAACTTTTGGATGCTTTCTTCTTGCTTCTTGATATAATTATTCAGTTGGACACTACATGCCCCATGAGAGGCATCTGGGTCTCTTGGTTCCTTGTTTTATATAACCAGATGTTGGATACTTCCTTCTAGGTTATTGATGGCTCTAATAGAGCATCAGGAACCCTTTGATTCTCTTAAAACCAATTATTTTTCTCATGATGTTGGCAATAAGTATTAGTGTAAATTAAACCTGTAGTTTCATCAGTCAACTGGAAACAATCAGCAGTAGGGCTCTAAACGAAGTATTTCTTTTGTGGTGATGAAGCTGTGGCTACCTATCCTATGCTGTTCAAGGTTTTACTTGCAATATGGAACTGACTATTGCTGAATTATTCATATGCTGTTCAGAGGTTTCATGCTGATTATTTAGTTGTCATTACTCATTCTTATTATTAGCATTCATATTTGAAGGTTTCGTAATAAATTTGAAATCATTTATCATTGGATCTACTAATTAATTGCTGTTATTTTGATGAAGGAATGTTTAAATAAAGTTCTGAATTTTATTATTGCTGATTATAGTTAGTGTAGGGTTTAGTTACATGTTTCAGCATTTATTTTTAGTTAAGGTTAAAACTTTAGACTTCCAAATAATTGATAGGTTGTGTCTCATCTATCTTCTCAGCGGATTTCAGTGACTAACAATAGATCTTACATTTGTTCCTAAATTTGCAGAAAGTATCAAATAAGGTTGTTGCGACTCAAAAGGCCTTTTTAAGGGCTGTCAAGCTTTTTCTTTTGGGTGTCATACTACAAGGTATTTTTCTTGACTATAGTGTTTATTTTCTACGTTATAGAGAAGAGTAATTTATGTTGCAGGTAATATAACTTCAATTTGTACATCTCTTGGTTATATCATTTGTTTCTTGGGGGATAAAAGAAGAATCCCATTTTCCAAAGAATAATGTATTACTATTAGTTCCTAGTCTTTCTTGTAGACTAGGTAGATTCTGATTGCCATACCTTATACTGAAGATTAAGATCTCACACGTGCTTAGTTGAAAATCCTTGAAATATTTTCTAGCATTGTTTATGACTCTATTATGCTAATCCAATATTTCTCTATTGTAATTGAATACTTGTCCAATTGACCCACTTTTGATCATTTAATAAATTTCTTTCTTTCCTTGTATGAACATGTGAAAATTGGTATTGGATAGGTGGAAGTTTTTGCTCTCTCAAAATGTTGAATGGATTAGGATAAATTACCCGTGTTGATATCTACAAATTACTAAAAACCATGTTTAATAAAAATAGAGGTTGTAGCAAATCACATGGACCTAAATCTAAAGCCACCTAACTAATAATTACACTGAATAGTGTTCTATAATGGCAGCAAGGGGTGGAGTGTAATGACACAAATGTGGTAACAAACTCCTACTTTTTGTTTTATATTTGACAACCATTTACTTGTCAAATTATTAGTATTTAATAATAAAAGTAAAATATTTATGTCATTTATTTAGTTATCTTTTTGTGTAGTTGGAGTAGTTTAAATTAATAAACCTGTTGCGTAATAAATAGTTTGTTTTGTTTTAATTTAAGTTTTTAAAAATTTAATATATAAAATTTATTGAAATAATTTGTTTTCATAAAACTTGACACTTTTGATATAGTTATATATTTAAAAATAATTTATTAAAATTTTAGATAAATTTATCTTAAACATCTATCTAAAAATTACCAAAGAAATAATTTGTTTTCATAAATTTTTGATACTATTGATATATTTATATATTTAATGAGTAAATAATTTATTAAATTTGTAAATAAAAAATATCTTAAATACATGTATCTAAAAATCACTAAGCATCAAGAGATATCTCTCGGCATTGTTTTAGATAGATGGATTTAAGATATCTATACTAGTTACTATAATTAGCTCAGATCCATAAAAATCATAATTTTATATTTGCTGATAGGCATCATTACCAGTGGTATTGCATCAATGCCCATTGATCTGGATTTGATTGGCAATCTGGTGAACAATACACTAGATATTTGGCATCTAATGTGTCAATTGCAAAGCTTGTAGCATAAAAATAATTCTAGAATTGTAATTAAATGAAAGCATGATGGAGTGTAGATATGGATATGCACAAAGAATATCATTTGAATACAATAACTAACTAATTTATTGCTTTGAGAGTTTGTATATATATATAACTCTCTTTGAGATGAGATATAATCTATCAATATGATTGTTAGAAAATGGTAGCCATCCTTGAGTAGAGATGTGAAGCTTCCGTGCTCTACTTTCTTTAATTTCTACTTGGAGAGGAATGACTATAGAGTATAGACCTCAATCTATGCTCTGCTACTTGCAATGTGCAAGTGCATGTGTAGTTGTGGGGACAAGATTTGATGGCATGAAGTGATTCAGATTTAGGATGAAAAGAGTCATTGTGGATAAATAACTTGTCTCAAAATCTAGTTCGATATTATGTTAAGAGAAAAAATTAGAGAAATCCCACTTGCTTTTTGAAACATTTTCACATTTTGAATTTCAATCGATAGTAAAGAAACTGCAACCCCCAAAAGATGTCTTTCTTAAGGAGATTTTGTCTCTAATTGCTACTTGGATCTTGGATTATGCATCTGTCTCATACTCAAGCAACTCATATGGATGCAAAAACATTGTGTATGGGCAAATTTTAGGTCCAAATTTATATGGTCTTGAGTTGTTAGTAGTAGCAAACATATTTATCTTAGCAATTTAATTTTAAAGGCGTTATAAAATATGTAAAATATAAATGGCATAATTTCAAATAAATTACTTTTTATTTGGCTGAAATATTTCATCAATCTATTGTTTGCGTTTCAATTCGCACCTCTGGAATGCGGATTAGAAACAAACAGCTATGCACAGTTAGACTGCTCTTCAAATTAGGAGGGGAAGCTCCCTCTTCGCTGATTATGCTTAAAAAGAAATACTAAACTACTGCCAATATTTTTTATTTCTCAATTGAGAGCACAAAGTTATAGAACACTTTGCGTTGCAGCTGAGGTTTTCTCTGGTTTCGTAACTTCATACTACAACTAAGCCTATTCTAATAACACTTATAATAACTCAAGTAAATTCAGAGCCTGAGAATTAGAAGTAAACAAGGAATGATTGATTTGACACAAAAGCTTAAATAAACTTGCTTCTAGAACACCCGAAGACTAATTGTACTTATTAGATGTAAGCTGAAATAAAGATTACGAAAGCAAAACATAAGACAAAGTACTGAAATAGATTGAGACAGTAGATCAGAGCAATATAGGCATGAGATTTCCTTCCTCAATTTTATAACAACAAATACACTTCTGGGACAGCAGATTATAGCAAAGTAGGCTTACAATATGCGATCAAACTAGATTACACTTGAAACAAAAGTGAACAAACACTAAATAAAAAAGTTTACAGGCAAAATAGGCTTAACAATTTGTTATCACAACAACAGTTAAAAATAAATGGTCAAGGCTGCCCTTATTTATAGACAAACAAGGAGTAGGGAACCCTAAAATCTCCCTGTTTCTAACAACTAGTCTTGCCAACATGCAAGCTTTATTTCTAAGACTAAACAAAAGATAACTAACAGTTTAATTGGACTACAATCAGTTAACTGAAAAGCTCCAACTATTCATTGATATTTCCAAAGAATAGATATGCATGAATGAGAACAAGTTAAACTTGGAAAAGGCATTGAGTTAACTATTGCCTTTACTTGAGTTCTATTCCTGGAAATCTTTGCATGCTTCAACTGGTGGCTCACTCATTGATAACTTGGGAAATCATATCCTCCAAAAAGCTATTAGTTGCCTCTTCATTAGGAACACTGATACTATCTAGAACAATGTATTGTTTTTCCAGCATCTCCTCACCATCTACGATCAAACTTAGAAATTCTTTTCTCTTTTCAGCTGCTTCATCAATTTTTTTTTGACATTGCGGTAACATGATTCATCTTGCAAGCAACAGGATCACCATTAAAACTGCCACGGACAAGGTTTTGAAACTCTATCTGCACTTTACTGAGGTCAAAGTAAGTGCCATCTTCATGTTGATATTGACAAGGGATCTGTGAAACAAAGGTACTTACGAACTTGAGAGTATTAGCAACCTTCTGTCTATATCTAGTCAATTCTACAGATATTCCTTTGTAGGTAGTGTTCCACAGGCCTGAGGGACGGGGAAACGGGGGGACATCCGGGACGCGTTTCGGAGACGGGGGGGCAAAGGGCCTAAGTTTGGGGATGGCGGC